>CAJQZM010004764.1:0-14475 GCA_907164665.1 Colias nastes | reverse complement strand
CAGTAGTACCCACCTCAACGCTTCGCTTATGAGGCGTGCAATTATAAGAATAGCTAATATTAGAGAATAATACTAAATACTTATTAACTTGGGTTACTAATATTAAGGCCGGTTACAAACAGGAGTGTCTTGTAAATTGTGCAGTGTCTTAGATCCAAAACTGCTGTGCAATTTTGAGTGTGGTTTAGATGGACCGAATATGTTTTCTCTTTCATAGCCTTTAGCAGCATTCTTTTCAGCTTTTTATTAACACCAAGACTTATCCTTAACTGTCTAAACTAAAAATAAAAATCAATATGACTCAGGAATAAAATCTTTCTCCTTTCTGCTTGTGAAAAGTTTTATTAAAATTGGTACAGTTGTTTAGTTGAATTTAATCAACATACGAACTCACATAATAGTATTTATAGATTACTCCAGTAATATCGAAGATACCTACATATTCTGTGGTAATAATTTATTTACGTTTATGCCATCGGGTCAACGATAGCATCATAATAAACACAGTCTGTTCTAGGAATATCGAATTAGTGTTGATCTGAATTCCTGTGTTCATGTTTCGATTTTAACGATAATAACTGAATTTGTTGATAATAACATATTTATTGATTATTCATAATATTATAATGTATTTTTTTAAATTTGAAAGCTGATTTCTCCTCTTATACATTTATCATGTAATTTATCTTTCTTGATTATGGACAAAATTCAATCTGTAATAATCTATGTATTTTAATCGAATAAGCTGTTTAAATGTATTTATTTTATACATATATTTTATTTGTATATAAATAATTAATGTCTGAAATTTCAAAATGACTGTCATCACGGTTTCCTCAATCTTTTCCTTCACCGATTGGTTCTAATTTATTATTCAACTGGAGCAAAACTAAATCAAAATTTAAAAGATTTTACATAGACGAACATCAATATGACACGGATGTAATAAATATAAATATCATAAGATTATATGTAAATGTCACAGCTTATTAAATATTACACGCGTGTGGAAACATAAATAATACTATAATTGAAATTACTCATATGTTTATAAATATGTATTAGTAAATCTATACTATTATTGTAGCTGAAGAGTTTGTTTGAACGCGCTAATCTCAGGAACTACTGGTCCGATTTGAAATATTCTTTCGTTGTTAGATAGCCCATTTATCGAGGAAGATTATAGGCTAAGACCAACAAGAGCGGATCAATGCTGGTAAAACCGCGGGGCAAGCTAGTGTGATATAATTCTCAATGAGCATATCAATAGAGTGAATATTTTGTTACATTGGACAATTTTTTAGAGTCCATACGAATTTTGGTATCTGGTATTTGGTATGACGTAAGTTTCGTCCTTCTGTTAGATAAGGCTAAACTACTGAACCGATTTAGATGATATTTTCAGTGAGAATAGTTTAACGAAACATAAGCCTGAAATATGAGACAATAGTTTTTGCTGTGGTTAAACTGCGGTGTTGTCTAAAGATCCAGATTGGTTTAAAAAGTCGTAAAAATATACAAACTCATACCTATAGTTCATAAACATATCTAGATGTGTGTATAAACATGAGTGTATCTACATATTTGGTCACCAATCATTATAAATATTATAATATTGGAACCACATTTTTTGTGGCGCACCTTTATTAAATTGAACAGTGCGGTTTCATAAAATTGGTTTAGTGGTTTTTATAAATATGCCAAAATGTTGTTTATCGTATTACATATTTTTTTTAAGCTATTGCATAGCTTCTATCGCGGGCCTTGAGCGCGGGGACCGAATCCAGAAATTCCGTAACGAAAAAACCTCACGCTCCCCACTCCGACGGGCTCGGAGGTGTGGCTTGAAGGCATGCTATGCAATAGCTTTACCGCGGCAGTCCCCGAGTGCCACACGTCTTTTTATCGTACAAGTATATATTTGGATAAATTACATTTACTAGAAGATAAATTAATTATCTTTCGCTCCAATCAGCTGATATCCGAAACAGAATATTGTTAACAATATGCCTTAAATGTTAATTCTAGGGATTTATAAGGAAAGTTTCAGCACACGGCACGATAAATATAGTCCCCAGGGGACACTAAATATACATTATAACCCTTTAGTCTAAGAGTCAGTTAACAATATATGAGAAAACTTATAAGCTATTCAAATAGAAAATATTTAGAAGCACTCATCACATATACACATACATAAATAAAACATTACAAATTAAGAGATTTTACACAGGGGAAATAAATCGAACTAAATCTGTAGTAAAAAAATAATAATTTACTCATGAAAATGTTTTTCGGATAGTTTTTGTTCAGAACAGAATATCATTATGCTTTAACCAAACCATCTTTGCAATTGCATCCCTCCAAATATTTAAATCCTTAATATCCTTATTCCCTTACTGATATTATAAAACACATAACGTTTGTATATCATTCTTTCACGTCTTTCAAGTCACAACGGAGCGATTTTATGTTGTGATTTTTGAGACTGTAAGTGGGGTAATGTAGCTTCATTACATATTTTTATAGTACAGTGTAACGTCTCATTCCCACGAGATTTCTTTTATACAGCCCGCGTGGTCATAGAAATTTCGGAGAGCTATTTTTTATATTAAAGGATACATAGATAAAACATCGTCATATCTTACACTACAATGAAGGCGTCTTCATTATAATCAGATTACGAGGGATCTAGTCCCGTAAGATTTCGGGTTAATGAAGTTTACGTGTTTTGTATTATTTAACACTTATCTTTTATATTAAATTTGTTGAAACGTTGAGTGTTTTAATTGGATTTCTCGAGTTGAAATTACCAATTATAATAGCATTAAATTTTGAATTAATTTTATAATTTTAATTGGGATAAAGATTAATTTGTTCAGTGTCTCTCTTTTCTCTACATAACATAAAAAATCATTGTGTGTGTCAATCTGAATAGGATTTTCTTTTAACTCTACACAATTGTATATTTTGTAATAATACCTAAATAAGTTTATACAATAGTCCGCTATAGTAAAATAATATTTATTGTCAATTTCCTAAGAATAAATTTTATTGTTACAAAACTCTGTGTCTACAAAGATCTATAGAATATAAATCAATTACAACTACAACAATATTTTAGAAGAAGGGATGCTTTGTGTATACATATTATATTATAAGCAAAAAGGTTTTGGAAAATTTTATGTAGGAAAAAAGGAATAAAACATACATTATAAATTTTTACGGTAAATTAAGCATTTTAAATATAATCTGCGTTTAAGTTAAGTAATTACGGCACAAGGGTCTGGACCTTCGAGGGTCAAATTAATATATTTTAGAGAGAGAACATTTTTATAGCAATTTTTCATCATTTGTCTGTTTATTCAAGCGAGCCAGAATGTTCAGGGTTTGATACTTTACTCATGAAAAGTCTGTTAAACTTATTCAGACATTATCACCCTTACAATATTAGTTGTATGCCTTTATACATCGTAATATTAGTTCTCAATGTGGGAACACAGGCCTCCTATATCTAAGGGTTTAGGCCATAATCCACCACGCTGGCTAAGTACTGGTTGGTTGATGAATGACATAGTATACTTTCACATATCTATGTGTTACATATAGTTTACTTAATTCTAAGAGATGCTAAATGCATTACAGGTAATCGGGATGAAACACAAATTCGACAATTCTGCATTGTGATGGTGCGTTTACATCAAACGAGTTAATGCTCATTCTAACACCGCTATGTCAAATTATTTAGTGTAAACAGGCGTAGAGCATTATTTCGTTGTTCTTAGTGCGTTCGAAAAAGATTCTATGCAATGTTTTAATACTGAACAACACTGAATACGAGTTTTCACTTACACTAAAAGATCACGAAAGAATGCACTTGCTCTAGCTCTATATTCGTTTTATATATTAAATGTACCGTAATACGGAAATAAAGATTGTTACACGAGAAACTCTAAAATACACAGGATGCTGCGTATTTACATAAATATATTATACACAGCTGTTGATTTTTAAATATATAAATATATTAGAATATTCGTGTATCAAAATGAAATGACAGTCATATTGCGAGGGCGCTACGAGATTCATTATCACGCTAATTTTAGAAGTGCGAGTGTAATGTACTTGGATGTCATCCAATGTATAAATAACGGGATTATTTACGCAATTATTTATATGGGCGAATGTGCAAGTGTTTCTTTGATATTATGAGTATGTAATATCACTTTATTATGAGCAAAAAAGTGGACTATATGTGGAAGTTTCGTCAAAATCGATCCAGTAATTAGTCAGCTAGAACAAGCAAATATATTAAAATGAGATTTGAGTATGAATCTAATAAACAAAAATAACAATTCGTTTGTAGTAAGTAATCCTTTATTTTTATAAACTGGTCATCAGCTGTGGCTGAGTATAAATAAACATAAGTACCTAACTATAAGCTAGAAACTTGCTAGAAACGCGATGTTTTGATGTCGAATTCCATTTACCAGTTTTTACATTACCATTGAGCGACAAACTTACATAATATTTACTTACTTTAAATTTATGATAGTTTCGAATAAAAAAAGGATATATTTATTTATATAGATAATTATTACAACCTGAAATTTAAAGGTTTACCTAATTGACCCTATATTATACAAAAGTAATAATTTAACCGAAAAAGCTATATATAATAAGTTTCCCAACAAATTCATCACGTTTTACTTCCTGAGGGAAACGGGTCAATTTAAGTTACTGCAAGTAATTTACCTAGGTCATAAATTAGAATTTATATAAGGCTAGGTCAAGTAATCCCTCTTGAACTTAACTTTAACTTGAAGACATTAGTTTGATTTATTGTGGGGATCATTGCTTGTAAAGTTGGTGATAATTATCATAACTTAATGATAGCTTGGCTAAGTTTAAATAGTATGTAAGACCTTTTGTTCATGGCACAGAGTTGAAATTATAACTGGGTTCAATCCAGAAAAAGTTTAATAATTCTTAGGTATGATCGAAATTATTTTTTATGTTTTCTGATAGTAGCAGGATCTTGTAAATAAATAAAGAAGAAGAATATAAACTAAAATAATAAAACATGATAATATAGCTTTCGATTATCTACTGGAAGATTTTTCGAAAAACTGTTTAGCTGTTTCTGACTTTTCTACGAACAAACAAACTTGACTTTAATATTGTCTGTGATAAAATAATGATTATAATGGAAATATAAGGATGAAGGTAAAAAATAAAACAATACATTTATTTATTTACGAAACGATACTTTATTCTACAAAAAGCATATTTTATATTTTGATTACACGCACATTTTAAAACATCCGTAAATATAACCGCGTCTTTAAATTATTTTAAATCTATGGGAAAATGTCATTGGATTGCCATTAATTAATTATTTTATTTTTACAAAGTTTATTTGTTATGGTTCATCATTAAATTAATTACAATTTTAACACAACATCGTTGAATATTATTAAGTAATACATAACATACATTTGATATCGTTCAGTTATTATGTACAAATTTAAACTTGAACTATTTTGTTTACTGGCGAGTCTAAAAGTTCTTAAGTCTGCAAAGAAAAACTATCACAGGTACAGATTGAACGTTGACTGTTCTATGCCTTATAACTTTTAGACAGGACACGAATGTTTTAAATAAAAGAAAAACATACATTAATGATTCATTTTTGTATATTTCTTTCAATATAATACTGGCAACATTATTTCGATGTGTTTTTTCTTTTTAATTATTTATTGACAATTAATGAATATCTGTTGTTTGTTTAATTTATGAATGGCAGTCCAATATTCAATTTTCACAACACACATTTTTATATGGAATTAAAATATAATAAATACTTCAAAATTTTCGCATTTTCCATACAACTCTAAAAGTGTTTACGAAAAATTTTGTCATTAATTCATGAATTAATGAATTTTGAATTCCACATAAAAATATGCGTTTACAAAATGTGATTCTACTTAACTAAAACAATATTTACAACCAAAATAATTTAACGCATTTGGTATCAACACACGAACAAATAGAAAAACAAAGTTAGTATGTTAATAAAAAAATAGAAATAATCTATGAAGTATCACAGTCGAGGTAAGGTGAGAATGAACATATTTACAAAATATATATATGACAGGAGTAAACAAACGTTGATTGTAATTGGTTAAATTATTTTTAACCGTTTTAAAACGAGTTTAATTAATCTTCTGATATAAACTCTGTGAACGAAAAAAAAACAGTTATTGGAAATCTTTGAATTTGAAACCATAATAGAATTTATTCGTAAAGATTGTGATGAAAATACTGAAAATTGTTTTTTTCCTTGACATGAATGCCAATTTTAACCGACTTCAAAAAAAGGAGGAGGTTATCAATTCGGCCGGTTTTTTTTATGTAAGTATGTACACCGATTACTCCGAGGTTTCTGAACCGATTTACGTGATTCTTTTTCTTAGTTATTTATCGTTACAAAATATTTGATAAACAGGTTCAAAAGTATTAATATGAGTCACATTTTGATTGTTTTTATACAGTATTCATAGAATAAATAACAAGGAAAAGATATTAACTTCATAAGTTTGTCCAGAGAATGGTCAAATGATCATTTAATTTGGTCCTTCGTGACCCTATTATTTACCGGGTTTAAGTTGATTTTAATTGTTCCCTATCTCTCGATCTTTTAATCAAAGTTGTGCCTTATAGCGGTAAGTTATAATTACAATATTATGAAGATAGGAAAATAAAAATATTTTTACTTGAACCATGATAATATTATAATATTACTAGCTTTCCGCCCGCGGCTTCGCCCGCTTTGTCTAAAACATAATAAATTATATACTAAAACCTTCCTCTTGAATCACTCTATGTATTAAAAAAAACCGCATCAAAATCCGTTGCGTAGTTTTAAAGATTTAAGCATACATAGGGACATAGGGACAGAGAAAGCGACTTTGTTTTATGCTATGTAGTGATAGTGATTTACAATGTGGGAGAGTGATGGTACTAGATGACATAATATATTCTACTAGCTTCCGCCCACGACTTTGTACGTGCATCCCCGTTTTTCCCCGTTCCCGCAAGAATTTCGGGAAATCCTTTCTTAGCGGATGCCTACGTCCTAACATCTACCTGTATGCCAAATTTCAGCCCGATACGTCCAGTGGTTTGGGCTGTGCGTTGATAGATCACTATATCAGTCACCTTTGAGTTTTATATATATATATATATATTCTATATAGCGCTGTCCTTGTTTCACACTGGAATTACTGTTTTAAGACATCATGGTAACACCCTGGGAGTATTTAGATCATTTAGATTCATAGACAGATAATCGTATAGACTATAGGTTAATGAAAATGTGTTTTAATTAAGTTAAAATATGTATATCTACTTTTTAATAGGTATACCTTAATTACTGTACTAGAAGGATTTTATAATAAGTATGTATGTTTGACCGCCTCCTTGGTACAGTGGTTGACGCGTGAGCGTAGAACCGAGGGGTCCTGGGTTCGATTCCCGGTGGAGACGAAGAAAAAAAAATGTCTCGGTCTGGTAGGACACAGAAGGCTGATCACCTACTTGTCCCTAAAGAAAAATCGATCAGTGAAACAGATATGTGCATAATGCATCTGCCCCTTACCCCACTACGGGGACACGGGACTTCACTTATGTATGTTTGTATGTACGTATATTTCTTTGATATTCTCTGTAGCGTAATGTGCTTGAAGGATTTCAGCTTGAGAGGTTTTATCCATCTTAATAATTGTGAGTTCTCTTTAATGAATTTTTTAATATAACCTTTTAAATAATTGTTTTGAGTTTCAAGGAAGAGTTAAAACTTTAAGGTCGCGTCATGGCAATACCGTCACGTCATGGAGTAATTTGACAATTTTGGTATCTTTCAATCTTGCCGAAGAAGTTTCACTTCGGACACGTGTGCTCGGCACACACGCTCTTTTAATCAACGAATGTTTACTCCGAAATACAACTAATATACAAACTAAAAAAAAATACTTATTATAAATGAAAAGCTGTCTAATCTATAAATCACACTACTTACATCAATTATAAATATACAATTACATATTGCTGTGATTTTTATACTATAATTACTTAATAAGAGATTTAAAATTGTTAAGACGAATTTATGTACAAGACAGTTACAGTAATAGTTTTAAAACATCTGCTTAGAAAGAAATAATTTTATAGAATTTTCATGGAAATATGGACTTTGGAGCAAAATAACTATCGTAGGTTAAAACTGATTAATGCAACCTAAATAATATTAAAATAAATAGCGTTTTAAATTACTAAAAATACAATTTCTCTTGCTCTTGTTTACACGAATCATAGGAACTAAGCAGATGTCCTTAAAACTATAAGAAGAAAGACAATATAGACAAAGAAGGGATGTAGCATTGAGCTATGGAGTTTTATTTTAAATACATTTACTTCATTAGTAAGATTGTACAAGCTTGTTTATATAATTGCATGCGCAAATTATTTTTTTGTAGGAAATGTTTCGTATTGCCTTGCATAGTGCACTATAAACTTCAATTAAATGAAATTGCACGTTCTTTCTAGAACTTGTAGTAATGTAGAGAAATGTCGCAACAAAGTGGATAAATCAGCCGTTTTACTAATGGCCTAGGCTCTATATTAAACGGCGCCATTCAATTAACTTTTCTTACATAAGACTTGTCATTACTAGTTTAAACGATACGATACGTTTTTTAATTATTAGTGTTAAACTATACGCCTAGATATCATTTAGGTCGGTAGTTAATATAAAGCTTTTAAATTAAGTGCCTAGGCAAGTAATGAAATGGAGGTTTACGCCAGTTGGCTGCGACAGAAATAAATTCGTTCGTATTAGAATCTAAGGCTTTCGCTTCAATGGAGTGAGACAATCGCCTTAGGCGACTTAGGTACCCGCGTCACGGATGATTCGTTCTTTTGAAATTGTTTGCTGGATTTTTACCTATAAATAGACTATCTGGTAGATATTGGACTTTTCTGTTTATCTGTCTGTAGGTAGTAGTGATCATAAGAATTTAAATGTCAGATATAATCATATGTAAATAATATATCATAAGTTGATAAGTCTGTAGAGGAATACTATTTTCGTCCACAAATCGAAATGTCATTTTGACATTTAAAGAAAGGACCGCCATGCAATGACCTATTATACTAGTAGACGCGGCATACGCCAACATCATTGCACTAAAAAACAGCGTAATTAATACATACCTACTTACTAACGCATTATCACCAATACAGTTGTTCTCTCTTTCACTCTCACGCACGAGACATAATACATGTCTCACTCATGTACTTCGTAATAACAACTGCCGATTAAAATATAAAAAGAACGTCCAGCCACGACGCTGAATGGTGCGTGACTAAGTGAAACTCGGGCACTTAGCTGAGTTTTTTCTTGCCAAAATAGAGAGCGGGTAACGTATCTAGCTTTTTTATATAATATCATAGCCGCCATGTTGTTTTGGCGCCATTATTTTTTAACGAAACAACAGAGTAAATAAAGAGCCTTTAATTAGGTTTGCTAGATATAGTTTTGTTTATAGTATAATGTGCAAGGCTTAATTTTAAACATTTCCTTTTAAATTTGACACAAATTTTAGTAGCCTAGCTACTCATATAATCTGATTTTAAAGACGCTACTTTAGCTTTGTGATGTCAGACATAAATAACAATTAAAACCAACTAAATATAATACTTGGACGGACTCAAATGAAAATTACAGAATTTACATAATAATATAGATACTATATTCTATATTTTTACAGGTTTTCAAAAATACACAATCTTATATACGAATTTACCACCCAATTTGGATAAAAATTATGCTTGAACGAAATCTATTTGAAAATTGCAATTTGCATGAAGAGCCGACTTGATGACAATCGATTTTTCATCCTATTAACTTAATAATACGTCTCATTTTGCATTTTACGTGATTTATGAGAAAATTGGATGATGGCTCAGTGGAACGATAAATTAGATCTTAATATTTTCGAAGGTATTTTGTAAACATATTCTTTGTAGATTTTTTAGTTAAAATGATTATTTATTTGTGTATCTTTTATTTGATGAAACAGGATAAAAATATAATTCTGACTGACTGTCTCCATTAACAATCTTATCACGCATTTTAAGAATTAATAAATAGGTCTTTACGTGGACAATTTAATAATGACTCAATGTAAATTGAAAACTATCAAACTTTGTTTATTTTAAAATAGGCTATACTAGCCTCGATTATACACTCGATTATATAAATTATTAACATTTTATTTTTAAATAATAACATTTGAATAAAATTAATATTGCAACAACAACTAAACATACAATAAATAAATACAATTAATTGGTTAGCTTTTGGTAACTATAGTTACATTCATTTAATTTATGACAAGGATATTTTTTATAATTTCATAGTATGTTTGCAGTTCATAGAATAAGCACACAATTCAAAAGCTATGCGATAATTTATTATCCAATTACAGGAAGGGAAGATATGACTTAGTAATATAAAGAACTCACAACCAGATATTATTACTTAATATATTAAAAGCTTCGGTTACACCGTATTACATGAACGTATTTTAAAGCTATTGCATAGCTTTTATCTCAGACTGAGCGCGGCGACCGAATGTAAAAATTCCGTAACGAAAAAACCTAACACCCCCCACTCCAACTGGCACAGCGATGCTATGCAATAGCTTTACCGCGGCAGTCTCGAGTGCCACACGTATTTTTTTATCTACATAACTATGCCGAATCCTAAACCACGACTACTCACTTTATTCTATAATTAATTACCTATTATAATTACCTATGATAAAACTTATCCGTCCAATAAAGTATTACACGATAATATTAAAATGTCACGTAGACTGTCAAATACGGGCAATTAGAATACGTTTTTAAAATGGTAGTTTTATACATTATTCGACGAATAAGTTTTAACCAAGGATTGAAAAATCAGCCCTAAATAAAATACAACACTCATTACTATTACAATACAATATTTGTGTATCAAATTCAATTGATATATTATACACATTATATTTAAATACTTTATTTTATAATCACGTATGAAAACACTACGTATTTTGAGCATTAGATTAGACTCCGTTCATACTGATAGTCAGAAAAGTGTCTTATACACTTGAAAAATAAATGTATGTTTGTTTGTTCCGATTTGTTTCTAACCACTGATAGAATAAATTGATAATAAATAAAAGTTTAACTACGTTATAAAGGAAAAGAAAGGAAGGAATTAGCCAAGATTCCAGTTGCTAAATATGTAGTGAATACACAGTGTAAACACAGCTTAAGCTCGCTGTGCTAGCCGATTGTCAGCCTTAAACTAAATCAATAGTTTCTAAACGTTAAGCACTGCTGTTTATACCAACACTAGCTTAAGTAGTAAATACTATAATACTTACTGCAGAAGCATCTGTGAAGCTTAAGTGGAAGGTTATTTAAACTAAGCTAGTTGCCGATCTGTGTGTACACAGCCTTAGTCACTGTATTATTTTTAATAAGCTAATCAGTGTAGACATAGCTTAAGGCTAACTAAGGAACTTATACACTGGCAGAATTTCAAGGTGGCTTCTATAGTATCTAAGGTATTAGCTGACTAACTATCAATGTGAACGCCGCCTTAGCGTCGATTATACCACGTTCTACGTAATACGGTGTAATGTACACGGGCCTTATCTATAATTTTAAGTCAAAACGACAGTCGCTATACACTTTTAAATAGACACATAGGCTATGATACCAATTTAAAAATTCGTTAATAATTTTCTATAATTATTATTTCACTAATAATTTGAGTCTTAATTATAAAAAGGAAGACATTGAATTTACAACAACTAATTCTGCTGTTTTTGCCATCAAATTATTGAATCAATTTACGTCACAATGTATTTTCGGTAGGTATTAGATAAATATGGGATATACATACATATGTAAAATTGTAATGGATGTCTTGGCAGAACTTGCCGCGTTAGCTAGTGGGAATACGAAACAGACGACTTTATTACCAAGATGTTTGAAAAAGGGAAAGAGACCAAAAAAATCCTTAGTCCTTAACTACACAAAAAATACCCAAGTTTCATAGTTTATTTTACATATTGAAAAAAAATTTTTATCCAGGATAAGTCATAAAAATGAATGTTAATAGAAATTTTATAGAAGTGAAATTTTCAGTGAAATCAATCAACAGTTGAGCGAAAACTTCTAATGAGTAAATGGACAGTTGAGCGAAAACTTATAACGAAAAATCTATTTTCGTGATTCTAAGGTGATTTGTCCTTGAAATTTGAATTATTTTTAACACAGTAAAAGGAAAAAACTTCATACTCTCCTAAAATATGTATTAATAATGTAACTAATTGATCTTTTCTTATTTGATAGCAAAAACAGCAGCAACTATTAATTGAAATGTTAAGCGAAGTGATTATGGACATCGACAGACAGAATTATGAGAATTTAGGTTAAACATTGGTTTAATATTTGTCGATAGTGAAATCGTGAATCGGATGAAGTCTAGACATAATAGAGAATGATGACGTCACAGATTTTCTTTCTGCCTTCTAAGGAGTTATTTTTTTTCAAGCTAGAAGAAGGTATTGAATATTGTTGTACATTTATATGTTGATTTCTTTTCGTAGCAGATATTTTGCCTTCTTTAATCAAATAATCATCGTTATATATTTAGTTATTTATTAGTTCGTTATTCAATAGACTCACTGAGGTCTTAACAATATTTTTATACTTATTTTCATTCTTAAATAAGTGTAGTTTCGTACTATGTAGATCGAGTCAAACAATTTCACCATCGTTAAATATAAATCTATATAAGTTAGTAATTTAAATAGAACAATAATACATTACTCGATTAACACGACACCAAACACCAAAATCTAAGGAATCTGATAAAGTTAATAGCACATCAATTATTTTTAAAACCTTTCTATTGAAGCGTTGTGTCCCC
Source organism: Colias nastes (assembly GCA_907164665.1). Taxonomy (NCBI): domain Eukaryota; kingdom Metazoa; phylum Arthropoda; class Insecta; order Lepidoptera; family Pieridae; genus Colias; species Colias nastes. The sequence continues at coordinate 1,427 of CAJQZM010004764.1, read as the reverse complement.
ATATTATCGTATCTTCCTATAATAACGATAAATCTAACTATTACGTATATACATTATCGATAATGGTTATATACAAAGCGCCTTCGGCTATAGACTAGATGTCGAGATTGTTTACAACTTGTAACGTTCCAGTTACAAGCAATATTGTTCTGAAATAATTTCTACTTAGATGTACTTCGATACTACAATGTTAGCTATTTGATTTACTATTATTCTATAGTCTTCTAGTTTCTATTTATCTACTTATTGCTTATTTTCTTCACTAAATTACAATACTAAACTAGCTTACGTATCTTTATTTGATCTTAACTTTGATGTAAATTTTTGGCCTTCATTTATTTTTGGGCATTCACTAACATTAGCTATACGTTCTACAGTATTTACAATTGTCTATGTGATACATGAATAAGAACATTCTAGACTTTATGATCAAGGATATAAAATAGAGAATAGTATGCAATAAATTACAGATGAGTTCGTTTATATTCACTTACATCTATCTATTCACTATCACTATAATTTATAATCGTCACTTCCTTAAATCTATATTAGAATATTAAAAATAATTTACTTCGAAACATAAGGAACTCGCACTTTTAATTTCACTAGTATAAATATTTACATCACTGCTGCTAAGTACACAATAATCATTCGTTGAAACACTAGGCCCGTCATACGGTCGAAACGTCAAAGTTAGGTGACACTCAAAGGGACGCTAGATCGGATTGTCTTCTAGAAGGAATTGGCACTCTCAGCTGACCTGAACCGCGTCGGTCCAATCTCTCTAACACATCTGAGTCCATCGAATTCCGCCGGCAGAAACTGCAGAACGCACACGCTAACGTATTCTTGAAAGCATTTCGGAAATCTCGATTGAAGTACGCATAGATGATGGGATTCAGTGCTGAATTGAAGTAACCAGTCCAGAACATGATCACAGTCAATACTTCGGGGTAAACACAGGTGTCACACAATGACGTGGACACGTAGAAGAGGAAGAACGGCAGCCAGCAGAGGATAAACGCTCCCATGATGATGCCTAACGTCCTTGCTGCTTTGTGTTCCCTCTTCATTTTAAGGATATTCCTATCTTTGGTTGGTGTGGTTGAGTTGATATGTAAAGCACCGTTCTTGTCACCTACTTCTCTTGAATGCCGATGCATTAGCATGGCGTTGCCTGCTCTAGCGTGTAGCGCTTTTTCTTGGCGGTTTGCCTCTTTGAATATAGCGAGGTAGGTGAATATCATGATAGTGCAGGGTATCCAGAAGGATATAGAGCTGGATATCACAGCGTACGGCTTGTTGACTTTGAACTCGCATTGGTTCTGCACTCGGTTTCGTATGAATTCGCTGGTGGTGTACCAGCCCATGAATATTGGAGCGTAGGATATTGTTATAGGGCTTAGCCAGGTCGCTGCTAACATTAC
>CAJQZM010004737.1:0-11551 GCA_907164665.1 Colias nastes | reverse complement strand
AAAAAAAAACAAACGTCAAACGTAGTTGGCGGCTAGTGAAGTGAAACGGGTATTCTTTTTTTAAATTTTTGTGTAACGGGCAAAGGACATAGTGTGATGTAATCGATCGTGTGTTACCAGTTTTATAAAGAATTTTTATAAGTGAAAGTGTTGCAAGATGGAGCGCTGCGATGGATTCCTCGTGTACAGAAAGCCGGTGTACAGGGTGTTCCAGTATTTGGAAACGTGAGTATATTGTACTAGTTTCAGTAGATTATCAGGCAGAATAAATATGTTGATATTACGAGCGTGGAACTTCGTTGCGATATGCGAAGACACAAATTGGATATCTTCATTGATAAAAGTACGTAGTGTATACTGCCATAAACAAATTAAATTAACACAAGATAATCTTGTGCCGATTGTAACAACATATTTAGCCACTGTATATTATAATTTTCTCTGACGATATATTTTATGGTTCATTATTGATCTCATGTCGTTACATTTATTATGTACCTGCTTACATTAAATATACCTATCTCATAAATCTTTCAGGAAAGCAAGCTTCAGTGTGATATAGAAAAATCTCAAAATTCCCAGATATCTGAGTTTGTGCAACTCGCTTGCAATTTTTATGAATAGCCGTCGAGATGGTGCCGGCGTTAATATTTACCTCTCCCTAATGTGGTAGCGCGATGTCGCATTACTTTAGAGTTTACTGCATGTGGAATACTTTATTGTAGCCTGTGATATTTAGTTTTATATCATACAAATGCTTTATAAGTAAGAAATTTTTAAAGAATAGAAAAAATCGATCGCGAAGCGGGATATTGGGTTACTAGGCGCGTAGGTTAGTTAGGATTTAATAATGTCACTTTCTAAGGTAAAATATATAGTTATGTGTAATTTCAGCTGGTTTTGCTTGATTGAGTAACACATGTACTTTCAACTTGTGTACTTATAATAATGTAGCATCATGTAAGTATGTCTTTGTCGTCAATTTGACTAGTTATAATTATTATAAGTTATCGACGCCATTTAGCTGGACTTCAATATGAAAGGCAGTTCGTTATATCGAGCATCTTAAATTTTTCTTTTTTTAGAATAATATCTTATTCTTAAGATATTATTCTTCCAAAGCATATCATAGGATAGTTAACACAGATACTTATATATCTGCAATATATTTATGCAGCTTAAAACGAAAGATAAAAGAATAATAAATAACAGCAACAGAGTACAGTATGAAAGGGTTATTCTACATCTTTTTTATTCACGCAATAAACAATTGCATAATGCATTACATTCACAATGCATGTAATATGATTCCATAAATCACGATTAAGCCCAACAGGCGCATTGCACCCTCTGAGGAGGGTAGTTATTGATTTTGGGGTAACAATAGCGCTTGTACGGAGGTGTGAAAGTATGGGAAGTTTTATAATTGCCCGTTAAATGGTTTCTTTCAGGGGAAATGGGGAAATGTTTGATGTGGGTTTGATGCTTTTACTTCAGATGCTATTGAAGCGTTTGTGAAAGAAACGCGTTGTGAAAAGAAACCATACAAGGTAATAGAATGGTATTGAGAAAAGCTTGTATTTATGATGGTTTAAAACAGTGTGATATAAACGCGTGCTTCGTATTAATTATTTCATATTTGGTGTTCTTCATATTCGCATATAAATTAAAAGTACTTGATTTATTATATTAGTATTTCCAAGTTTTTTCTTTTTTTTGAACTCCCTTATCTTATTATCCGATGCGGATATAATTTCAAACATTACTTCCCAACAAAATAAATACTAATATCCACTATATTTTGTAAGCATAGTCACCCTACTTAATGTTCATCTCGCGCTTCATAACAATGTATTATTTCATATTTGCGCCCACGATCATGGTCATAGGCCATAGCGCAAGGATAATTAATTTTTATTGGCGACAGATGTGTTATTATATAGTTTATAGTGATTGGTTACGTCCACGTGTTTAGGAAGAATAAGGGCCGATTTTTCAATGCTTGGATAAAACTTATCCGTCCAATAAAGTATTACACGATAATATTAAAATGTCACGTAAACTTTCAAATACGGGCAATTAGAATACGTTTTTAAAATGGTAGTTTTATACATTATTCGTCGAATAAGTTTTAACCAAGGATTGAAAATCAGCCCTAAATTGATTAGGTCCTTTGTATGATAGTAACCTACTTTAATATTTTTGACACGCATATAATAGCTTCACCTGTATGTTTGTATGTAACCGACTCCTATAGAGTCGAGTTAGATCTACTTTAAACGCATAGATTAATTCAAACTTTGTACACTTTTCAAGGGTTGGGTGACAATATAATTATTTCATGAGTATTTAATTAAGTATAGACGTACATATGTTATTTAGGTGCAAATACATTGTATCTATATAAATAAATATTTAAATATAAATATTTCAGGACAATTTTCACACACCGCACGATCTGATCCCATACTAAGCTTTCGCTTGTGTTATGGAAACCAGATGGTAACCAAAACATATTATATAATTTTAAATAAATACTTATATAGATAATTAACACCAAGACACAGAGCAAACATCTATGTTCATCACACAAATATTTGCCCCGGGTGGGAATCGAACCCACGACCTCTGGCTTGGAAGGCAGGGCCACTACCAACCAAGCCAACCGGTCAGTCAGAATATGAAACTTGTGTTGTGTAAAAAAAATTACTACCGTACGGTACCTACCAAGAAATCCGGGAATTGGAGCTAGTTCGCGGTTATAAATAATATAAAATTTTGCTAGTTACTAATGTTATGTTTAAAAATCTCTTGATTTCTACAAAAAGTAATATGTATTTTTATAAACAACCAAAATATTAGATTAGTTAATAGTAATAAACTTCTCTTATATAATATGCAAAAACTCTGGGGGCTCGTAATAAATTCTAGCTGTTTTTATTACACGAAATAGGCTCTAAAAATATCAAGACCTATTATTATTTAGCGTCACTGTGGGGTTGGTCTGCCCAACCCTAAATAATTTACCCCATAAAATACCCCGTCGTTTGCGATATGATACTCTATCGAAAACCTGTGTGGGGGTGTTTTATTATTATTAGTAAATTGATGACGTAATTGATTAAAGTTTGCTATATTCAATTACTGAGTGCATGAAATGGTGCCAAAGTACATATCCCATGCTATTGATATGGTAAAAGTAATAGATTTTAGTAATGTTTGTTGTTATGTTACGTAATATAATATACATGTTTAATAAAGCTAAAAAAACACGTTTCAGTTAGATAACTACTAACTAACTAACTTAAGTGGTCAAGCGCTTCCCTATTACCAATAAAAAAAAAATCATGAAATTATTGTATTGTCATCGATACTTGATAAGTTTACCAAGTTTGAATTACATCTATTAATTTAAATTGGGTCAAAATCGAGTCTACAAATATGCAGTTTAAGCTAATAAAAGCGTACTTAAAAAGTAAAAACTATTCAGCTGATTATATTACATCATAGAACCGTATTTTTCAGTAGGGACACAAACAATCACCAATAACAAACATTAAAAAGTTAGTTTTCTGTTAACATAAAGGTTTTATTCAATTTAAATTCGAAGCAAGCAAGTACCAGGATAGCATAACCGAACAGGAGGTCAGGGAGGTTTACGTAACCGTTCCGATTGCAGCTCTTGGGAATACGCCAAAAAAATAAACACATACATGTATAGGGGCTAATTAGGCACTGGAGCTTTGTCCATTACGCTAATTGCTGTAGTGGACCTCATTTGCTAATGTTCACGTGATTTATGGCCAATTTAACAACTGATATAGAAGGTTGTATCTATTATTTCAATAATTACATGTACATATATAGGTATTCATGTTTGCCGGGTGAACTTGTTTTTATTTAAGACGAAAAGTGGATAGATTTACATATATTATAACTTATTCTCCCTGTGCCCACGTTCATGAAAAATGTTCGAAACTTTGGTTTAAATGATATTAGACAATAAATCGCGTTTAAAATCCGTTAAAAACTTAGTTGATGTATATTATAATTCTAGAATCAAGCACACTCAGGATTTATTTTAATAATTTCAAGTTAAATGACTTTAAATTTTTAGCGCAAGTGCAGCCGCGTGAATGAGCTAGCTGCATAAGTAACAAGCTAAAGCCTAAACCTATAAATTAGCCAAAGTTTCGGTCTAGTTATAAGTCCAATAATCTAATGGAAGACATTAAACTCAGTCGCTCCGGCACCAATTACATAAATGCGTCTGTGTAGATTATTCAAGTTCTAAAGCTTTGAGCTAGTTATTACCCCTTGGTTCGTTTGTGTTTATATAATCATCCTTCCTTTTAGCTCTTGTTTCAGTACTTCACAAAGAATGTAGTGATAGGATAAACATTATAGGTACCTACATAAACATATGTATTTTCTGGTTATAATCTATGTTTATAGCAATTTTCTTTGTAATCGATTTTGAAGGTTGTCATTGAAAGACAAAAATTATTGCAGATTCAGTTTTTAATGTGTTCTATTAATTTCCTTCCCGTGAGAACAAAAAATACTTAATTCGATCAATTAATTATGTATACCATACAACATAATATATTTGATCCATTTTAAAGCACGTCGTCAATTTCCTTTTCAATATGGGTTGAATAACCGGCAATAATTTTCATATTCGATAGAATTTTCAGTGAAACTTTTCAATTTCAATACATTTTGAAAGTTTTGGGACGCAGGTGACAAGTTGAAGCGAGTGGTCTTTAATCTACACATTTATATGGATTTAGTGATGTGCGATGTTATCGATATAGTGCTTAAAAGAAGCTAGTTATGGATGTTTTCCTACAGTACCTACGTCAAAAAAAAAGGTAACCACAGAATAGTTTGATACTTGCATCGTACAACGAATAAGACGAACAGAATTGTTTTACAGACTGACCGTATTCACGTTTCACTTAACTCACAACTCAATCATTTTAACTCATTCAATATATTGAACAACTTTACTAAGATTCGAAAGATTGCATCTCTAGTTTCTATTCTCCCTGCACTAAAACAAATTCTACAGCGAACTTACGCCAGACAATCGATATTTATCACACAAAATATACACGCTATGTGGCTGTATGTATAAAGCACTCATAGCTCAAACATGTGAAGTGAATACAAATAAAATATCGACAACATTTCGCACATCACTGCTTATTGTATTTCATACGCGATACTTTTTGAGTGACTGAGCATATGAAATTTTTCTTTCAAGTTGAATATTAAAGGCGTTAAAGGAAACTCGAGTTTGTGAGACATTCTGAACAGTTTTCGTGAAGTTCAACGTCTTTCAATTTATAAAATATTTATTTCAATAATATTGAAGTTATGGATCGCGTTAAATTTTGTACTTTATAAAGGTAATGTGATTATAGAATTGACTTATCGGTGTAGAAAGTAATACTTTTTCTCTTGTACATATTTTATTTATTTGTTGAACATGTGTAACACATTCTGGATTAATCTCTGTGGATTAAGAATGAAGAACGACCGTCTGACCGATTACGTCTGGCTTGTCGAACTGTTTAGTTTAACAACTTGTTAGTTCTGTTCTGTTCAATAAATTGCAATTAAATTTTGTACACAGTCAATGAATGAAATTTGTTAATTATAAGCTACCCGTATCCGAGTGATAAGTAAAAATTTTATAATGAGTGAAACTTCTCAATACACCAGAAAATAGTAAAATGATATACCATAAAAACATTATTTCACGTAGAATAAAATTTTCTTTTTTATGCATATGTTATTGCTTTTAGGTAGCCTTTTTTGATGTAGCGTGAACTACGTCTAAAACTGAATAAAATAAAATTACCTACGTCTTTGTATCGTATAGGATTTATCCTAAAGACCAAACGTAAACAATAAACACGTAGACTTTGTCTTGCAAGCTCTTCTTTCGCGTCGTATCCAATTTTTGTATTATATTGTAAAAGCACAGATAATATAATACTATAGTAAAAGTAAAAGTCTTGTTGACTGAATAAATATTTGAGTTTGATTTTTTGCGTTTCTTCGAGAAATTTTGTACGTGAATATTATAATAATATACATATTATAATGGGGGTTCTTTTTATAGATAAAGTAGCTCTCTAGAAAGGTTTTAGTACGTAGTTTTAAAGCGAGTGAAGCCACGTGCGGAAATATAGTAAAATATAATGAAACTATTATAGTTTATAACTGTAATTTAGAGTATAAAACGATGCAGTTATGACAGTTAAGCAACTGCAGTGATGGGAGTTGGGAAACTTGCAAATGTATGCGAAATTGTCTGCTAAGCTGCTGGCTTTAAATTACTAAAATGGATAATGAAAGTTTCCTTATTTGTTATACTTTAGCCGGTTTAGCGTATTGTTATGACCTATTTGGTTTATCTTATGCGTGAAAGCATCGATTCTTTATGTATATGATATTAAAGAACTTAAGTTTTATTGATTTTTATAAAATTTATCATGTAAAGGAGTAAAAAGCGGATAGCAAAATAAATCTAGTCTAAAATATATCTAGTAGTAATAACATACAAAAGGTACAGGTACACGGAAGTAGTGCTTATTTTCAGACAACCTTCTATAAAATATATCGTGTTTCAAGGAATAAGGGGACACTTGAGAGACAGATTTGCTACTGCATCTTTTAAGTAGGTATTTCTGTAATTTAAAAACTATATCGATATTACATTTGCTTCATCTTATCTATTGATTATTATATAGCCAGCGATTATTATACATAACTAAGTTTAATTGAAAAATTTCATTAAAAACGTTTACATTACTGGAACATATAAATCACTGTCCATATACTAAGCCTATATTTATGTTCTAAGCTCACAAGGGCATGTCAGGGACAAATAATGTATATAAAAGAGCTTGTGACTGTTTGTTAGCACGCAATGCTTCGTGTTCTATGGTAACCACGACGCTTGTCGAGTTTTCTGTGTGTAAAACAATTGAAATATTAGATTATATTTGAATTGTTATGAAGCTATGCTTATCATGTTTAAATACGTTTAACTATAATTAACAGATAAAACAAATGATTAAAAATGATAATTATTATGGATGGATAAAAATAAACATATCTATGTATCTACGAGCTATATCTGTACATTGTGGTTGTACTGTCTTTAAAATGTTTGGTATAAAAGCTAAATGCTGTCGGATACTTTTATATTACTTTACGCAAAATTGTTATAATTAGGCATAAGATTAAAAGTGCCCCGCGGTTTTACCCGTATTGCTTCGCTCCTATTTTTCTTAGCGTGATTATAAATATCTTATAGCCTTCTTCGATAAATGGGTATGAAATACTGAAAGAATTTTACAAATCGGGCACGCAGTTCCTGAGATTAGCGCGTTCAACCAACCAAACATACTCTTCAGCTTTATAATATTAGTAAAGATTGAGGAGTCAAGGTAATAGTAGAGCTAGCTTTCAAGACTGATTGACAGTGCGCTCAGGCATCACGCGATGTGTCGTGAGTAGGGGCTAGAGGCAAGTGTAGGGGCACTTGGTGTATGCTATTTACATTATTATGTGAATTGTTGTGAAAAGTGATAGTTTGAGTATGGCGAATTGAAAACCAATAAGTAGGTAGGTATAATAAAAATATATCGCATTATAAATCCAAACCGGAAAAATTACACCATTAAAAGCTGCTGGTGATGTTTTCTTATGCTATAAAATATAAAGTATAATGGCGTCGTATCGTTCGCGTCTTATTTAAGTTTAAAAAGTCAATCTCAAAGGTAATATCGTAGGAATGAACATTCTCTCCCGCGATGTAACTTTAGCATTTCGCATAAATTGTGTTTCACATAAGTGCACGTAGGTACTCAACTTATTACGTATTATATTATACATTAAATGTTGTAAGGCGGATTCACACAGAGCGAGCAACCTCGCGAACACAGCTCGCGAAGCATTTTCAGGCGTTTCTAAAGCGAGTGTGTAGAGTACAATTATCATCTGCTGAGGCGCATTAATGTGCTTTCAGTGCGTTGGACTGTGCGTGTTTTAACACGCTTTTATTAGTTTCATCTGTACGTAAACGATTCTTAAGACGTACAGATTTTATTCAAACTTTGTACACTTATCAATGCGGGTGAAGTGATGCGGGACAGTTTGTCATTCTAGCCGAGCCATTTCCACATAGACACCGCGACTTCGCGCAGATAATACTTCGCGAGGCTGCTCGCTCTGTGTAGACCCGCCTATAACGCTACGAAGTTTGGGCTTTGTTCGGGAAATGCTGTTCGAATGCTGTTCTTGACGAGCTCATTAAAGTTTTTCAATAAGTTTGCAGGGAAGATTTGAAGGGCTCTAGTTTGTCGATGGCTAAAATTATATATATTGTTTTGAAAATCTTTGGATTTGACGTGTTTTTATTAGATCATCGTCGTATAGAATAATAATAATTATTAAATTAATAAGCTGATCAATTTATAATTTATATACACCTATCTTTGTTGTAAAATGTCTGATTAATTAAAAGCAATAAAGAGATTTGAATTCGGTCTTCCATATCTAAATATTAAGGCGTAATAGCGTGTGATATAATACAAAATTAATAAAAATGCTTGTAGTCAATGTAATAATGTCTTAAAGTACTTTTTTAAACGTAATTTAAAGATATCAATAAATCATTCGTTTTCAATCAGCCATATCAACGCTTTTGGTTTGTTTGAAGTTTCCATATCGTTACACATTTAATAAACAATCGCCGCACTTTCTGTCTGATTGAGTACAAGTGATTAATCAGTAACGGTCGAGTGCACAACCCGCAAGTGGTTCCGTTGGCCGACAGACGACACCTGTTACAAGTGTGTGAGTTTGGTTGCTAGGCAACGGAAGGTGTAAGACTAGTTATAAAAATAATTAAAAATTTGTATGGTGTAATAAATTAATGTTGAGTGGAAAGCAACTGAAACAGAAGGCAATTTTTTTCGAATTGAAACTGTCTTTACCGGGCTCTTCCTTGTTTTTAGCTATCAATTACGACAATTCACATTAGACATCTCTGAAGCTAAAGGAGAATGGCAAACTCCCATAGGACTCTGGGCCTGATCGTTACACTGATGATTTATGGGGGATTAAATAGATAAAAATATACAGATTCTATAAATTTAATAATTATATATCTGTTCTATGGGATAGCAGAGATATTGGGGTGTAAAGTAACAAAAATAAAAGTTAGTTTGCTTGAGTTAAATGAATAGCATTGCCTTTTTCTAGGTCCAGGTAAGTTTATTTTCTACCTACATTGTCTAGCTAATAATAGTGTAACAGTAGAACAGTCAGGTAATAGAAATATTGGAACCAACACATATTATTCAACACACATTTTAACTTACCAAAACATCAACAATCACTAGGTAGGTACATTTCTTATGTCTTTATAAATGGATGAATCAGGATTCGCTTTCATAATAAGACTAATCAATTCAAATAATATATTTAAAGTAAAAATAGACGATTAAGGCAATTTTGAATATAACGTTACTAAAACTTCACTCAAAAGTCAAACAACAAACATAACAAATCACTCATCACTGACACAATTATGATTAATAATTTGACATTTATTAATGGCCAGCTACCTAAATAAAAATGTTATAATTATTATTGATTAAGTAAAATATGTTTTTATTTTATAGAATGACCTAAATAAATTAAGATGTGTGTTAAAAAAAGTTAAGTTTTGCTTCTGATTTTTATACCATTTGAATTCAATAAAACTAAAAATGAAAAATAAACATTCATTCGTATTAATCTATATATTTGACTATTTTACTCCTGACAACACTGACATCTCTGCTTGATAAGACCGGTAGTGAACGAATCATCTTTTTTTCAAAGATTTGTTTTCCCATAGAATCAGAAGTCAATATTTTACAAATAATTATTAAAATTAACATAATGAATTTTAAATATATTATGATTTCTGTAACAGTTAGGCCCAGTTTCGTCATTCTCATTCATTAATTTATAATTTATTTTATTTATTATTTATTTATAATAACAGTAAATGTGGTAAAGAATTGCATCTTATAAAATAAAGAAATTCTTTCATTTGTCACCCGAGACCGTATTTAATTTCACTGGAACATTTTCACATTTGGATGCAATTGGATTTATAATTCGTATACAAGTAAAAAAATATTTTTCATATAAGTATTTTGCTAAAAGTCTAAATAACATATTCGTTTCATTAGTAAATACGCAAATAGGAATAGTCAAATCTCACGCGCCACTTCAGCTCAAAAAGTTTTTTCCCGTATAAAAGATTTTCACATAACAAATTAAAGTTTTCAGTATAATACTGAAATAATATTTCGCTCAGACGTTGCATACTTAACGAGGTGCATGGAGAACGCCGAATTATGTTTACTTTGTGAATATGCTCGGGGCCTGGCCAGTGACGTAGTCTGTAGTCTTTGAGGCCCTTCGCAAATCTTACAATTATTCTACACTAGCGGTCCGCCCCGGCTTCGCCCGTGGTACATATTTCACAATAAAAGGTAGCCTATGTTCTTTCTCAGGGTCTAAAGATTGTCTGTGCCAAAATTTCATCAAAATCGGTTGAGAGGTTTAAGCAGGAAAGCGTAACAGACAGACAGACAGAGTTACTTTCGCATTTATAATATTAGTAGGGATATACAAAAAATATTAAATGGTCAATGGTCATAAAGAAATGCTTAGTTGATGATCTCTTTTATGGGAAAGTTTATTCGTCTTTTATGTTTAATGTCGGATGAAACAGTATTCTTTTTATTGTTCTTCTTAGCAGTTCTCTCGTAATGGAGAATCGTGCCTTTTACCAGCAAATTAATCACTCCTCTTTGAACTAAAGATACATTACTTATTGTGTGTAACATTAGTGTCCTGTACCATTTTATGAAAATGTTATAGTATTATAAGATTTATGGTGAATGAATATGGCATTAAGTTGCCAGGTTGAGGCCCAGCTTTTCCTAAGGCCCCGTAGAGTTTATGTTATCGTGACACTAACTAGGTTTTCCTTTTGTGTTTTGGGGCACTTTTGTGATTTTAGCGCTTGAGGCAATGTTGCCCTATTAACTAAAAGTTAGGTATATTTTATAGCCACTTGCGAACGTATTATGATAGACTGACGAAAAACAACAACTGTTTTAACAGTGTAGTTTTTGAAAGAGAAGAAAAGCGCTTTTAAAAGGAACGTAAAGAAAATGTTAAAAGTATTTTAAAGGCTAAGCTAACCGTCTTTGAAATTAAATATGTATCGATACAAAAGCTAACAGCTGTCCCTAAGGACGCTATAGAGCACTTTTATGGGTTTGTAAAATAACTTGAAATTTGATTCTTTTTTCACCTTTAAGTTTATAGGATTTAAATTTGAATTAACTGAAATAATCATTTAATCTTTCAAGGTATTATTTATAAGAGTAGTTGATCTGTACTGAATTCTGATATATAAAACTGACCAGTTTGTTTGTTTGCTTGAATCCGGTAATCACATCAA
>CAJQZM010004734.1:0-10488 GCA_907164665.1 Colias nastes | reverse complement strand
TTACAATCCCTCTTGTTTGTATATATAATATCATTGTAACAATCTTAGTAAATCATCAATGTAATGGGAAAATTATCTAAATGTAAACGCAGGATGCATTATACATTTTTACAAATTTTTATGATAATTTTAAAGTGGGTTGAATTCGCGTTTCCGTTAATTTGATTATGCCTAGATAAAAAATCTTCATAGACTGCGTTATCGTCGTCATGTATAATTTAGAATAATAATAATAGTCCGAAAAGAGTCCAAAATATTCATTATATTCATGAATCATGTATTCTGCGATCCGATGAAACCATTTATAGGAATGTCAAGAAAATGTCTCCTATCCAAATGTATACACAGAATAAATAAATAATTAAATTACTTAAACTATTAGTATTCATAAAACAAGTTTATTTTATGAATGTATATCCTCTCTTACGATTCACACATTCCATTAAGTCCCAATCTCAAGTACCTACATATTTTATAGGAAACCAGATTATGCTATATTTTATTTAATGATTCTGTTATACCTAGAGTACATTAATTGTATATATTAAAACCTAGTAATATTTATTTTACTCCTCCATTAAAAGTATAAAACAAGCATAATATTATTCTTTGCGATATACTAGGTACATCCTTTTTAGCCCAATAAGTCATAATTCAAAAGGTATTATAACAGGAAAATTAATTTTTAATGCATGTTCGCGCAAATTTAAAGAAAGAAGAGGAAATTATTCGATATAATCGGAAATCTCGATTGCAGTAAATGCATATTTAGCAAATTGTGCATTTGTGAACTGTTTATTATTACAAAAATGTACTAGGTATAGCTATTTTATACCGGCAAAATTTTGGACAGAGCTATTTACGTATTTAAAATATTATGCAAAATCTTTTAAAGAAATATATTGAGGAATAGCTGCATTCCGCGGTTTTTCCCGCGTAATTGAGTTTTTATTTTTAATCTCTATGTTCCTATGGGAATATCAGAATAATAAATAGCCTAAGTTACTCCTTATAACAGCTATCTCTTAGTGAAAATTCCGTCAAATCGGAACAGTCGTTCCAGAGATTAGCCGGAATAAACAGACAGACAGACACTCCAAATTTTGTTATTGGTACAGAATACAGATATCCATAAAGGATAGGCATATGTTCATTGGTCAAGCTACCCTTCTCCTTAAACTGGTTTATTTGTAAGTCAAAACAAAATGGCCCTCCACCGTAATAGTTTTTATTACGACTGCGGTTTGCTATTGTTGTATTAATAAAATTAATTTATTTGCCAAATTTAGGATACCAATTACCACTGAATAAAGACAGGTGCGGCTTCAACAATTAGCTTTACCAGGAAAAATTGATTTTTCCTTTCCATTTATGGGTCGAAAATTGAAGGGTTTTGTTTATGTTTATGTGGTAAATATTAAACTGATTTATTTATTGCCAATGCGTACTAATTAATGTGGTGTTGTAGAAATTAGGTACCTTGTAGAGTTTAACATTACCGTATCATACGATAACTCGTATTAGTAAGAATATAAACAATTTAAATATCGCACTAAAAATAAACCTACCTATGGTTTCTTACGTAAGTTTAGATCATATTCTTAATACCTATTTCTAAGAAATCCACGCCAAAATATTAAGCTTTGTTTATTCCTTTTAAGTGTCCGATTTTTCAATGCTTGGATAAAACTTATCCGTCCAGTAAAGTATTACACGATAATATTAAAATGACTTGTAAATTGTCAAATACGGGCAATTAGAATACGTTTTTAAAATGGTAGTTTTATACATTATTCAACGAATAAGTTTTAACCAAGGATTGAAAAATCCCCTTAGCGCACTATTTACGTAAACTACCGAATTCAAAATATTTGACGTAATAAATAAGTACGTAATGAGCGGATTTCTATAATAATTTAAAAAATTTCTAAAATAAAAAAAGACGTAAAAAGTGCACGTTACAGCCTGTTTTAATAAACAATTACAATACTACGATTATTAATCCCCTGGATATATTTCAAAATTATCGACAGCATTTCTTAGTTACAGGTGATATTTTTCTTTTAACTTAGCAAACCGCATCATGTTTTATTAAAATACCTTGTAACGCGCAATGTTCAACAGCTGAACGATTTTTACATTATCTTGAGCTAATCAAAATATTTCGCATTACGAACAATTAAAATACATGGGGCGGCTGATGCTAGGTGAAAACAACACCTAAAGCATTTGTTTTAATATTAAACACGAAATGTTGCGCTTCTGAAATACTTCTGTACCTATTTAATATGTACTTTAAACGTAGCCACCTATGGTAGGCACTATGTTTTTGTTGTATAAATTACAACATGCATGTAAAGCCTTAGTCTGTTTAATTTGTAACGTAAAATAGTAACGTTTTCAAATCAATAATAATGGTGTTAACAAAATTCTGTAGGTATTTAAAATGGTGAAATATCCTCTTTATATTTTTATCTAAAAATAACAGTCTAAAATATATTATGTATAATAATAGTAAGAGTCACAAATTAAAATGTTATTTTCGTATTTTCTAAATATTATGTGATAATTGTTAATAAATCGTACATAATATGAATTGAAATTTGAAATGTAAATAAAATATAATTTATGAACGCCCGATCACGAATCGTCGACCTTACTCCTATCACATTATTATCCAATAATTAATTATAAAAGGTAATAAAAATGACACAATACATAAAAATAACTAGTCAAGAATATTTCCAATGTAGTGAATATTTTTTGTGTGCATTTGCAAGAAAATATATAAACAATATTTAAGCCTGACACGTATTAAAAGTGCAATTCAGTATTTCCTATAACGATGTAAGTAGGCCTTATTAGGTACGTTCTGTGACCCCACTTTATGCTGAGAGATTAAATGTCATTTGACGCTTCACGTACACAGATTATGGATTACAATTTCAAGTTCAATAAACTTCCAACCTATTTATTTTTTATTTTTTAACAAACGTTGATACTAATTGATACATGACAGGGCGATCCGGGGGCTCTTAGTAAACCGGTTTATCCTATAACTATCCTCTTAATCTTTAGTTAGAATAAACATGCTATATAAAATGGATTATACAAATCAAAGGGCTTCTAGGATCTGGTTTTGCTTCATATCGCATATTATGTTTTAGATTAGATAGTATAAAATCTGCTAAGTAAATGTAGAGAGCTTAGCCCTTAGGTTTTATTTATCTCTGTTACTGCCTACTGGTGACAGTCTTTATTTTTTTCATGGTTTTAACTTTTAGACTAGACCCGATCTTATGAAGAAGCAGTTTTTCTACATAATATTATGGGAAAATTGACGATTTTGTGAATTTGTTATTTAGGTTTTATTAAACGATGGAAAGCAATTTCAGGGAAATCTTGTGTTGTTTATGTAGAGCATTCCAGAAGTGTCTCACGCAATTTAATACGTAATTACGCATTTTTAATTTAATTCAAGGCTTGACTCGGAAGGTTTCTCGCGAATACCTTTCCTTTTGCCTCAATTGCATTTAAAAAGTTAAAATAAGCATTTCACTGTCGCAAAATAATGTAAAGTAGGTATTCCTTTATTTTGAAGATTATTTTTTCAAAATTATGTGAATGCAAAAATAGATACTATACATATTATATTATACTTGTTTATGTTGCATAATATGATTAAATAAAAGTGTGTAATATAAATAAATATATTTGGAATCAATTATTTTTTATTTTCACTTTAATTTGAATCCGCTCAAGACTCTACATAGTTTATACTTTATAGTATAGCACGATGCCAGATAAAACTAACGAAATATTTAAGTTATCGGGAACAGATGGTTAACTTAAATTTATATTCATAGATAAAATCTTTATGTTTTACTTATACACTACACTTATTGACAAAAAACCAGAAATGAATTCAAAAGACGAACATCCGATAGCGTGTCTATGACCACGCTCGCTTCTAATCGCCCGCTTATAACTATAATAAACCCTCCGTTATTAATGATAATGATAAACGTAATAAATTATAAATATTTATATTTATTATTACGCAAGATTAAAAAATCACAGAAAGGACGTGAAAAGCAATTGCACGCTTTGGTTTTACTTGATGGGTGGTATAGCGGATGGTTGCTCTGGCCCGGCCAGTTGCCCAGTTCCTTACCTCGGTTGCTGTCAGGCGATCGCTTTACCGATCCAGCGATTGAGTATTCCGACAACAATAAACTAAATTTATTCAACAACGGATTTTATGAGACAGTGTGTGTGAAAGACAAAACTTCAGTGGTCTGTGAATATAATTTATAAATAATAAATTAAAAAAACCGCAAATATAATACCAAAAAATTAGCAATGATTTAAAAGCCGGTAACTAAGTAACTCACCGTGAATAAAACCCATTAATTAAAAATTAACGACACAAAACTTAGCTTACGATTTTGGCGCAAGCCAAACTTTAAATAATATCGAAAGTGTGTATGAAAAATAAATGACAATAGATAAGAACAAATAATGCTTCATAGATACTAATTCCGCTCATAAAAACCATAGACCGACATCGTTATATGGTCAACGGCCATGGACGCCGGTATATGTTGCATAACATTTTGCAAAATAGTAAATTAAATCAAAACATTATAAATAATTATAAATCGTCATATTGCATCTTATGTTTTATTAAACTTGCATATTTTATTCCTCTAAACAACCGCGAGAAACTGACTAAATTTAAGTGCTATTTTAGCATCTTTTAGCGTTGTTTGAAGTTTGACAGAAACTTTTAAAAGTTGAATTGAAGGTTAAACATTAACCTTTAAAAATGAAAGAGAATAAAGTATTCATATTATTAAAATCATTTTAATTATAAACTTTCAATGACAACATTTTATACATTTATATCTTATGACTCTGAGAAAATAATTTGAAACTAAGACATTCATGTGATTTTGACCACATGAAGATGTTAAATCTTGTTATTTCAACTGACGTAATTGAAAATTTTTTGTAACGAATATAATATAATATATATAGATAAACATTTTTACTCGTTGGCTCAGGCTTTAAAATATTTTTGGTTATAATAAAGTTAGACAGTTTATTATACAGTCTGGGTAAGTTATAATTTTAATATTTATGAACTCGACAAAACATTTACGTTATTGTCGCGTTACTCATCACAAATTAAAAAAAAAACAAGCTCTATTTTGGTAGGTATCTTTGTTTTTATTTTTATGTTTTTTACCATTGTTTTGATACTTTTAACTCTGAAAACTCTGTTCAAATTATAAGACAGTGCCTACATGGTACAGGTTGGTTTTATAGCATTGATGAATTAGAAATATTCTTATTTTTGTCTGAATTATACAAAATCGTATTTAAATTCTCTAGCTAGATAGAGATGGGATAGGAACATACTGATCATCCTAAAAAGTTGTTTCTCATCAAATACCTTACATTCATAAAACTTTATTATTGTGCGATGATATAATACAATACGGAACAAACAGAAATTTGGCTTTTTGCCTTTAATAAGTATTTATTAATTTTATTAAAGTAGTAAATTCCTACTGATTCTTATATTTGTGATTTGTCATTCAGTATCTGGTTACAGAAATACATATTTTCAGATAATCCAATTTATATGTAAATATAACGTTTAACACGATTATATTATTTAAATAAATACATTTATTATTTACTTATATCTCAAGTAAAATAAAATTATAATTAATAAAGTCGCAAATTGCTATAAAACAAGCTAAGGCATGCAAATAATCAAGTCTTTAGATAAAGTGTGTTCAATTATCGAGTTAATTATTCCATGGAAATTTAATTTTTCAAATTATATAATTCTTATAATAGCCAGTGTAAAAACTGAATAGTTTTACAGATAAATGGTGTTGCTTACAAACTGTAGCGTTTGTGAGACATGAATATTAAATCAGTTGTAAAGAATACATGTTCGACACTAATTGGATGAATTTATGGCTTGTGTGTCCCTTGCACCTGAACAGTGGCTTTCGATTAATAGGTACTTTTAAATCTGGGAAATATTAAGTTTGTAAAACGTTATATATCAAATATAGCTTAATTTAATTTATAAAGCATTTAGCCCTATCACAGAAGATATAATACACTCTATCTACTGTAATGTATTTTTACGGTATAAATCAAATCAAGATTAGCAAAAAAATATTAATATTAATAGATGCACTGAAAAATGCACTTGCAATCCAATATAGACTACAAAAGAGAGTCGAGCGAAGATTTGTGACAAAAATCGTATTTCATTCTATCATGTTAAAATTCCAAAAAAGAGTTCCCAATAAGTATGACGCTGTATTTGAACAAATATATATATTTTTTTG
Organism: Colias nastes; assembly: GCA_907164665.1. Taxonomy (NCBI): domain Eukaryota; kingdom Metazoa; phylum Arthropoda; class Insecta; order Lepidoptera; family Pieridae; genus Colias; species Colias nastes. The sequence goes on along the minus strand of CAJQZM010004734.1, from coordinate 4,111 downwards.
TATTATGAATAAAATAGATCACGTTTTAATGACGATAAAATTTAATTGCTCTTGCTAATTCCCAAAATACTTATATAAATAGTTTCTTAGTCTTCTTAGTCTCGGCTATGTACTCGTTTCTAGTTACATCCAGTCATTTATTTCTGAAGGCAGTTTACTTTAACACTATCATTACGCAAACCATTCACTATTGACATTAATTATGTTTAATTTATATTATATAAAGAGTAAAGTAAACTTACATTAGGCTAATTACCTATTGATGTTTCCCATGAGACCATTTTGTATCAATTCTATATACTGATTACAGGAATGTCAAGATAAGCAAGACTTATTTATACAAATTGTATCCTTGTTTAAGGTCTTGAAGACATGTCAATAAAATTATATTCTTATCAAATACGTTAAATAAATACAAATGACTTTCATCTTACATGTTCTAGTGAACTTAATTGTACTGTAAATTAAAAGTTCTAGGGCCCCCAAAATTCCTTTAATTATTTTTTATATAGCTGAATCGTTTGTTTGTTTGTTTTGTTGAACGAGCTAGTCTCAGGTTAAAAAAAACATTGTTGTGTCAGATAGTCCATATTATAATGTGGAATATCCCAATAAAATAATTATAAATATAAAAAAAAGCTGCCCCTATATTTGCTTAAATCTTTAAAACTACGCAACGGATTCTGAATCGTTTTTAAATTTTTAATAGATAAAGAGAACATTTTAGAATATTATAATTTGTTAAGTTTTAGTCAAAGCGGATGAACCGGGGCACATTATTCAAGTCGTGGATGCATTTATTTTTATATCTAATATATTTATTAGAATATTTTATCTATGGTAATACAAGATTGATTATAATCTACAATGTGCACCCGCAAATCTGGCCGCAATAGATATTATATTAGGATCTCGCGATAAACGTAATTTTGTGCTCTTAAATTGATTAAAAATGTGCATAAAATACACATTTATAACACTAAAGTGATCTAAATCTAAGCTCTTAATCTGCAGTTGTAATAACATATTTGCATACTTGATTATGGGATTCGATACTGAAAGATAAGATTTTCTAGTAGATAATATAATGTGTGATAAATTCTAATATTGATTCGAAATTTTAATCTCGTTAGTTAGTTAATGACTATCAGAATATAAAGCGATGCTTTATAAAAAAATAATCATTAATAATTATCCAAATTAAATCAATTGTCCAGAATCAGCTTCAACAGGTTTTTAAATATTTAACCGGTTCTAATTATTAATTATAAATTATGGTACCTACGCATTCCAAATTTGTTATTGGGCATTATTTTTTTCAACCATTTGACTCGCGTGTCAACAAGTTTAGGCATTTTGTGACGCTTACTATATCTGCAAAACAATGCGGTAATGGTCGTACTTTCTTTACATTCTTGTAGACCTTGGAAGAGCTTTAAAATGATGTTAAAGAGCATTGAAAATCATACTTATAAATTTACTGTACGACGAATTTCCAAAGTAATAATATCAATATTCATTAGAGATTTTATTGACGTCCAAATAAAGATTTAAATGGAGATTAGAATAATAAAAATAAAAAAAAAAAACACTAGAAAAACATTTTCATTCTGCTTTATCAGAAACAATAGTTATAAAACGGATGCCATTATATTGACACTTAGGTATTTTATAGTCTTTTGTGTTTTCTTATTACCACATGGAAACCAACACAAATGAAAGTACTTAGTATTAAATATTAAATACAACAGTTAAACAATATCGTGTAATTTATGTAGTATTAACTAACTGTAAGTGCCATAGTATAAAGTTATACTACGTAAGTACTGAATTGCAAAAATAGAGCCATTTTTTTAATATTTCCGCTCTCCACCTGAGGAAAACTATTTACAAAATCAAAAACCAGACTTTATATAAACAATGATAACACGTTTCGAATTGGAATAAATATTAAAAAGAAGTCTTTACAACAATCTGTTATTCCTTACAATAAACGTAAAGCTGTTTTACTAAAAGTACGTAAACACGTAACAACAAACATGTATATACAAAAAAGTATCGTAATAGCTCTTTAAGTGAAAAAAAGTTAATTCACTGCATTATGAAAGTATTAGTGCAGAACCAAAGGGTCCATTTATAATGAGCAGTTTTTAGCACCACTTGTAAATGTTTTGATAGTGACCTCTGCAGAATTTCATTTCTACTCGCATCACAAAATATTCACTTCTTATTATTTCTTTTAATTACTACTTATAAAAAGCCACTTCTATGTTTAGTGTTACAATTCTTTTGTTTTCCAAATAGAGTTTAAAAGATTAATGAGGTACCAGAATATAATTATCACAATTTCAAACCTTAGAAAAGGACGTATGTAATACATTTGAAAGTAGAGCGATTTAAGTTTTTATAAAATTAATTTATTTTGATGTAATTTTTAGAGAAAATATCGGATACAATAAATATTATCATTTCATGTTTATTTTACTTTCCGATACTATATACGGTGTGGCTGTGTAAAATTCACGTCAATCAGTTCCTTCGTTGCAACATGAAGCAAGGACAAACAAAAAAAACAACCGGGCTAGAGCGAGCCTACCTCAGCGACCGAGGGTTCTTTCCGTATATTTTTTTTGATAGGTTGTGTGGCTTCCCTATGGATTGTCTAAAACTTAACCAATTAAACTTAAAGAATAATCGAGAATCGGTGCTGTAGTTTTTGGGTTAATCGCGGACAGACAAACGTACTTGCTACATTGCATCTTTCCCAATACATTTTGTTTTCTCTGTATATCGAATATTATAAATACATTTGATTCGACGGTAATACAATTCGATTTTGACAGTATATACAGTATATACTGCTGGTTGATGTCAACTAGACACCTTCATGCATTCCCCAGGTAAAAGGGATGCAAATCAAGGCGACCTTATAAGGGTTTCGTTTTTACGGAACACTTAACAAACTTACGCACTAATATTATAGTGCATAGTTAATTAATTGTTTGTAATTAACCTACAAATATGAACAGCACTATAGCAAGGATGGAAATATTACATATAATAGTACTTATCGCTGTTTAATAGAACGGCTCTCGTTAATAAATAATGTGCATATAAATTACTTTATTACCTACTTGTATTGCGATTGACCTTTAGCAACGTAAAGCAGAACTAATATTTTACTAGATGTTAGGTACCTAGACCATTAAATTTTAAGCTAGGATATGTACTGCATGTCCTATAAGACTATTTTTTCCCAGACGAAAAGCAATATTACACATAAATAGTGAATTAACGTTGAGGTCAAAGTGTGAGAGTCATAAAAGAAGAATGTTTATTGTATAAAGATAAGGATGTTATTGATATTAACGCATAATTTATAAAATTCTCACAATAAGAGCTGTTATATTATGAAACAATCTAAGACGACCTTTTTATAAAATATAGCTAAATATTTATAACAAAGAAAGATATTAGATCTTCAGAATAACAAATAAATATGTATATTATTATCTCAATTCTCTATTGCTCTTCATAGACTGATATTGTTGATTATTTATTTATTAACATAATACATAATTGCGTGAGATAGGTCAGATATTAAAATTAATATGATAAATACGCGAAATTCTTGCTTTACATCTAGTTTGTGATTTATAACAGCGCTTGTAGTTTACAAATCTTTAATATTAATATTGTACACAACGGCAATATGATGTTGTGCGCTTTTTACAATCAAATAAAAAAATCAAATCCTTGATGTAGTAGAATATAATTTCTAAAGTATTGCTATCATTGCTCATATCTATATAAATTCCAAAGTACTTTTATGTATAATTGAAACGATGCAAATGAAACCTATAATTAATGAAAAGTGTAAATAATTTTTCTTTCATTTTTTTTTGTTAAACGGCTTAGATTTCAAAGAGATTACCCGTTCTTTATAAAATATAAGTTATTAATAGAAGTAGTTTGCAGAATAAAGTAAAAGTCACATACAGACACAATATATTTATCAGATACACCCTCATCTTTACAGTGAAATTAGGTAAAAAAAGGGGTCAACCTCGGAATGAAAGATAATAAGCTGGAAATTGGTAAAAACCTTTGT
>CAJQZM010004733.1:0-14061 GCA_907164665.1 Colias nastes | reverse complement strand
CGAAGTACTTGAAATTGATTCGTCACTATTGCAACCTCCCACAGCTCCGCTCGAAGAAGCTTAAGCCCCAGTTAATCTCAGCCGTTACTCAGCATTATCTATGAAGTAATAAAGTTCGTTCGCCTTGCGTATGCTTTCTAAAGAATCCGCCGGAACTAAATGATTCCTAACATCAGATGCGTTAAGGTGTGTCCGATGTGTGTGACTGACACTAATGCGTGATTCCGTTACCGTCGCGTCGCGTGCCGCGTACCCGCTCCTACCACTGGTGCCAAGTGCCAATAGATACTAGAAAGTGAATTTTTATCGACTTGTCAAACCGCGAGATGTATTGTGATTTTTATTGTGTTGACTGCGAAATTGGGAATGTGTGGTATTTACCAGATATCTGGTGACTGCGCTAATTTTCTCTTTCTTACATTCCTGTTATTATCTTGGTATTAGTAAGAGTTTAGCATGTCTTTTATATCGTTAAACATTTATAAAGAGCTTCTTAGATTTATTGAATTCTTGTAATTGTTATTGATAATAATTAACAATGAATCAATAAACTGAATGGTTTATCAGCTAAAATGTATTCAGAGACCTTTATTTAATTTTATAACGCTGACATATTTAGAAAATCTTCCAAGTGCAATTTGGGCATACATTTTGTTCATCGGTACAATGATGGTTTTATGTCAACGTGCATTCAAACCTCATTTTAAGCGAGATGCGATGGTAAAGCGCCAGGTGGTCTGCTGTGCAAGTATTACGGGTTTTACACGTGTAAGCTTGTTTCACACTGGATTTCTTTGAGGTCAGCAGAAGCACCGCTTAAATTGGCGGTTAATGTCGTCACGAGCGAATGTGAAAGATTTTGTCGAGAAGTCGTCGAGACTAACCAAAATCGATTCGAGTATGAAATATAGCTACTATATGCGGCTATGATAAAAGAAATATTGTCTGCCTCAGGCAAATGTATTAGCACACGCACAGCAATTACATAACCTCGCCGTTTAAAAGCGTGAAGCTTTGTAGTAGTCATTAAACATGTAAGATATTTATTGCGCACGCGCTTAATTAATCGGAGTCAACTCTTCAACACAATATTCCCTATCAGATATGAGTCATCTACCCATTTTGGTAGGCGGCTAGACGAGTCTACGTCTAGAGCTAAAATGTGTTAATATACCGTGATGTTGCTTTTTACGGTTATCAATTTTTTCAGACGTAGCCTTGAAATGTTGCATATAAAAACTGTGGGAAAAGAGATTTCTGGTTCTGTTTTAAATAAAATATAATAGTTATACAAACAATATTTAATTAAGTTGATAGTGCTATATATAAACATGAATAAACACCATGTTAATATAATTCCTAGTAAATTCTATAAGGTTTTAAAAATAAAACATTGTTAATACTAAACTCTATTTAAAATTGCATCTTGCCAAAGATTAGATAGGTACTTGCGCCCTAAGCAACACCTAAGTATCAACAGTACCAAATAACAATACCAAATTACATACTAAGTTCATAATTTACCATCGTCACAGATACTATAAAACTTACCCATCGTGTAATCCGTGTATATAATATACATCTTGCATCAGGTCCTCATTTCCTACAATTTAAAGAGGTGATTAACAAATGCGTGAACTTAATGAAGATTAAAACGACGGAAACTAACACATTTTGCAAAACTTTATAAATTATGTATTGCAAAATTCTGTCGTGTGAACTCTTGTATTCATTTTAGTAGCATCAACATATTAATTTTCATAAAATTAACATTAATTAAAATAATGGTAGGTAGTGGTTGATATTCTTTGAATGTAAAACATCTAATTTATCTCATTGTGAAAAAAAGCAATTATAGAAATTCTTAAATTTTATAGGATTTTTTGTCTCTTCTTATGCGGTTTTATTGTTAAGACTATCCAGGACGAAACGATTAACTTACCGTATCAAAGACGCAATCTTGTTTCAATCTCCGTTCAAATGGCTACCCAGAATTAACGTTGACATAATTACTCTTTATGAGAAAATTCTTATTTAAAACAATACAATCGTCTACAAAGAATAGCGGTTAGTTTGAATAAATAGAGCACAGAGAACAATGATGCGTCGACGTTTTTTAACTGACCGACTTTACTGGCAACATTCTTATGAGAAAAATCCACAATTGGCGGCTTAAATTATGAAATTATCATCCAATTATAACTGCACAACGTATTAAAATGCTTATAAGAACTTTTTGAGGTGCATACAATTAAAATTCATTATTTAAATTTATACATACTCTACCTAATATAGTAAATGGCGGGAAAATTATCATGTAGAATGAATGAATTGTATCATATCATAGTAAGTATACTCTAATAAAAATAAATCTATTTACATATAATAAATCTGTAGAAGGGTTAATTCTGTACATTGAAAATATTGGAAAAATTAATAGCAGGGGGTGTTACTGGATCGATACCAAACCCAAATATGTGATTAAAAAAATTTTTGTCTGTCTGTCTGTCTGTATGTTCAGGCATCACGTGAAAACTAACTGTTCGATTTCGATAAAACTTGGTATAATTATACCTTATTACTCTGGGCATAAACTTGGATACTTTTTATCCTGGAAAAATACGTAGAAAAAAATAAATCTTAATTTTTCCGCGCGGACAGAGTCGCGGGCGGAAGCTAGTTTATAAAATAAGAATATAGATTCTTAAGTAAGAGTGTGTACATAACCACGAAAACTTTAAAATAGTGTTTTGGAACATCATTACTCATTTACACACTTCGCCAAAGAATTAAATGGTTTCGTAACTTTTATAATATTACACAATAATCGCAATGATTGTAATGGTATTCATAATGCTTTCGGACTTTGGTACTGTCATAAAGAGTTTCTACTATTTTCTGGACTTATTATTCTCATTTGATCTCAGTCTCAAATTATAATTTATGTATAAATCAATAATAGTAATAGTATATTTTGTGTAATTTGGTTCTTACCAAATATGTACCAAGTATGTTGTAGGGTTTCAAATGTAAGTAACAACTACGGCGCAGCCTCACAAACATAATCTAAGCCAATAAAACAATTTTAACTGATGTTCACAAAAAAGATGAAGGTTCTCAATTCTTAGCGTTTTTGCGTTTAAATAACTCTCAATTCAAATTTAATATCAGATGTAAAACACAATTATGTAATTATTTATTTTTTCTTAATCGTATTGCTTGTATCAGATTTAACAATACTTTACTATTTTTGTTTTTTGGATTAATTATACGCTGGTTATTCTCGGAAGAGACGAGCTTGAAGATTAATGAATACTGTAGATATATTTGTAGAATCATAATTTATTATCATGTAATGGCATTATCATAAATGCATTTGAATAAAGATAATTTTCAGTTTAAGATACGTATACATAAGACGACGACGTTTTTTAAACGAAAACAATAAGGTTTTACAATAGAAGGTATAAACTTATCTGTAGATAGTAGAAAGAACGGTACGAATCTTTTAAAAAATAAATTAAGTAGGCAGGATATCACCATTTAAAGCTTATCTAAGAATGAAAAGTCGGTAATAAGCATGACAGGTTATTGTGTAAGTTCTGAGTTATCGCATAATTTATATGTTTAATGGGTGTTCTATGCATCGTGTGGTTAGATCAAAATAATATCGGTGTGGGTGTTCCTCGCACATCCGGCCGTGCCCTGTAGGCTCTATTGTTTTGTTTATGTCAACGGGTATATTGAAGTAAAGAAGGTTGTTCTAAATTTTGTTTTGTACTTTTTAAATTGTTCGGGTTATATGTCAAATTTATATAGCGATTTGGAATGGAGAAACGCAGTTGGTATGTAAATGTTGAAGTATTGTGTTCCTACACAGTCTTGGTTATAATATTATATCGAAGCTCATATTATAACTAATATATCACTAGAATTCGGACGTTCCAAAATGTTTGGATAATATATTTATTTTATAACAATTTCTTCAGGTCGTTCACCAGTAATTGTGTAAGATGCATCAAGCTAATACTGTTGTACCGTATTAAATTACGAAACGGTCTACTTCTATGAAATTCAACGGATAGCGACTTATTTATTTTACACCAGGAGTATACACGCTCATTACAAGTAGGATAATATAAAAAGAAACCAAAACCAGTAATATCTAAAAATATGTGACATTTTTAACTGTATCTATGTGGAGCAGCAAATTATAAAAAGTGTGACATTTTCTAATTTCGCGGAATTTAATTATTTATCTCGCTAAAAGCTTTTGCCAGTGACTGTCCACAGATCACAATCAGAAGTTACGTTTAAGTTACAGTGAATTATGTCACTGGTTAATGCACTGTACGTTGTGAACGACAAGCAGACAAGAATTTATTATGGGCTTGTTCTTGTTAGACTTCTTTATAATTATTTAGATACTGTTTATTGAATGCAGGCGCACGCGGAGAATACCGACATGTCTTGACATTTAAATATTACGCGTTTATGTCGTAAAGCCTTTGGAAATTAATATTTTATAAGCTCATTTATCGCATGGATAGATACGAAATATTTTCCAAAAATGTTATGGCTATCAAATACAGGTTTTGTGATTGAATACAGAACGAAATAGAAACGTAACTAATCTCTATGTAGACCGGGAGATATTGACACAAAATTTCGAGTCATTTGTAACAGGATGGCGGTTCTACAGGGGTCTTAGTACGCAATGACAAAAAGAAAAATGATGGTGTGAACGCTGGTACCGGCGGCTTAGTCGCGTGGGCGTTAGTCGAACTCGTCGGAAAAATAGCGAAAGTCAAACGATTTGTAACACAAAAATTTTAGAATTTACCGATTGCCCATAAAAAAGAAGTAGGCGGTAGTGTCATGCCATACTTTTCCGGTGTGACTTACAGCCCGCCATACCGACGCGAATGTGTTGATTTAAATAAAACAATTATTCAACCATTTGTACCAGGCTAACTTTTGCACAGGTAACCATCGTCGTGCAGCCATTTACGAAAATCGCCATGCCATACTTTTCGGACGATTCCAAATGGTCGCCATACCGCCGAAAATCTGCAAAAAATTTTTATTTCGCCAAACTTTTTGTACCAGTATTGCATTTGGATTTTTGGAGAGTATTTGATAAAATGTGACCATTATTATATTTTCCATACTTCTAGTAGGGGGAAAAAGTGCTGTCATACTTGAAAAATTAATTTATTATTAATTTATATAAGTGAAAATTTCCAACACCTAGATCTTTGAAATTTTGTATTTATATTCGTTGATCCTCAAACTTTGGAAACAACAACAACAGGAAAAATAAGTGCCATACTGTTACAAATCGTTTGACTTTCGCTATTTTCCGACGAGTTCGACTAACGCCCACGCGACTAAGCCGCCGGTACCAGCGTTCACACCATCATTTTTCTTTTTGTCATTGCGTACTAAGAACCCTGTAGAACCGCCATCCTGTTACAAATGACTCGAAATTTTGTGTCAATATCTCCCGGTCTAATGTGAACTCAATACCAAGATCATTTAGCATTAATAAAGAACCTTCATGACTTGCTGGTATAAAATTGAATGTCTACCTAATTTATAACTTAGATAATATAATCGTAATAACAATAGCTATAAACATACAAACATGCAAATATTGTATTATCATACACGCGAACGCATTTTAAAATTCAGAACGGAACTTGCTTAATATTCAAACGAATCTAGCTAATATTTACGAACGCATAAATTTTCACGTGACATGCCTCTGCGACTGAACTAGATACTGCATTTACTTTGTAGATTACGCCGGCTTGTTTTTGTAAATATTTAATGGTTTTACGAAATAGCATCTACCGATATAGTAGCAGTTTTGCTATTGGTATAGCAGACCATTTAAAAATTGCAAAACTTTTACAATTATATTAAAAACCGAACTCTGTCAGCTTTTGGGGCATTTGAATTCACATGTCATTAAAATCAATTATCAATTAATTATAAGGAGACGGTACACATAGTTATGTGTTCAATATAAGTGAATGTTGCACGTTTTAGCTATATTATAGTCTTGACTGAAGGTATTATTAAATAAATGTACCTGAAATATATGTAGCTACAACAGCTGAAACCATTCAAAATAAAATATCTTTGTCCCAATTACTTTCAACTACTAAACCTAAGATTATAAATAATGAAGCGTGACCAATATTCATATTTTTATGTTTCGTAACAACCTCGACTATTGGTCTAATTTCCACGGTTGAACTAAGCTATTAATATTATGCCCATTTGGGCGCGGCGGCTGCGTTGAAAGTACCGGTTAGATTACTTGCTTTTAATGAATTACTGTAACAGCGAATACATGAGTTATATAAATTGACTGTCACCGATATGGTTGATTATTATTTCGAGTTGTCGTCATATTGGTACCTTTATAAGGGTGCGTCCCTATGAACCAATTTTGTGCTATTCAAAAAAGTAGGACACAACACAGCGTGCGATTAGATGATTTTAGAACTTTAAAGTGTTGCCTCCTTTAGGTCTATAAGACTTAAATTATACCTAACTAAATTGTGATTCATGTCCTGAAGTGGTGGAATACTGGTATTCAAATTTAAATGAATGAATTACAAGTCAAGTTCAATATTTACAAGGGGAAGTGAAGACTAATTCAATTTGAGTGCAGATCTATTTGACATAATTAAGAGACATCATGGAAAGCATTGACCACAAAGATTTTAGAAAAAGTGGGATACGATACTAAGCCATTGACACGACATGCATCATCGCTTCGGAATATCGGTGCCACAATATATACTAGAATTAATACAATTGTTCAATTGTAAAACTCTTAAAAGCACTCTTTAGGAAATATTACATGAGCTTTTCATATTAACGCTAGGTCGCAAGATGAAAGAAACGTTCTGCTAGACACTCTTTAACTTAGTGGTATAAAATTATCACAATTTAAAGTGGTAATTTATATAAATGCAATAAAGAGACTATACAATTTGAAAGAATTCATTGATTACTGTTAAGGTGCTCTACTGAGCAAAACGCGAGTTTGCTGCTAAATTATAATGCTTTAAAGTATATGATTAACTGCAGTAAAAAATCTCAGATAAATATATGATATTCTTCAGGAGATAAACTAGCTAGATACTGTGTTGAAAACACAATACAACTTATTTTACTCGATAGAAAAAAATCACAAAGGTACCTCTAAAAAAATCTTTTGATGCTTAAAAACCATACTAAACTACACGCAATCATTCTGTTTTTTCGGCAAATAATTCTACAAGCAACATACTAAGATAAATACTGTGTTATTTTTTTAGTCCAATCAATAGATTTCGTGTAAATCGCAAATTCTTATTCCCAAACCAAAAACGTACGCATGTGTGCGTGAACGCCTGTGTACCGACACTACCGGCCGAGGCCCGTTCGTAATGATTCGCGTATGGCGTCGGGCTGCAGCTGTGGCGCGGCGTGTGTGTGTGAGTGGAATGAAATGCTTACTCAGGGCAGCGCCTTAATCAATCATATCAATCAGTTTAAACAAAACAGTTTGTATAATTTAGAATTGAGGAAAAGTTACAAAGCATTACTGAATATTATATAACGGTAAATAGTTCGTGAAAGAAAAATACCGATATCTATATCAATCAAATTATGAAAGTCGATCACTTTAATTTGTTGCAAAGTTTTGCAAGTATAGGGCGTGTTAAATGTTCTTTGCAAGTAGGAAATTGCCAATACTTTATGAATTTCTAATTGAATAATTTATATGATAAGCTTACTGATTCTGATTCAATTTGATGTTGAATCGCGTAATCAATTAAGCCTACGAGCTAATAAAAAAAATAAAAAATCTTAAATTTCCCCTTACAATCAAGTTATCTAACAAAATTATTATGAACTAGATTTCCGCCCGCGGCTTCGCCCGCGTTTTCAAAGAAAAACCCACATAGTTCTCGTTTCTGTGGGATTTCCTGGGTAAAAAGCCTATCTCTTATTCTGGTTTTTACATACTAAATTTCATTTTAATCGGTCCAGTAGTATTTGCGTGAATTAGTATGAAACATCCATCCATCCTCACAAACTTTCGCATTTATAATATTATAGTATGATTTCTAGTTAAAATAAGAATTAATGAAATATTAGTATTTTGCATGTAAAGTGGCAAACTTATAGGATATTTTTATCTTTATTGTTGAGTATATTATCTGCTTACCAGCACGCAGATGTAATGAAATGTGACCATTATAAAATAAATACCATATAAGCACGATAATTTTATAATGACCACGATTACAGTAATGATACTAAAAACGAATATGGTTGCGAATTATAGACCTTGGTTTTAATAATTTTAATTAACATCAAACAATGTTGCTCAAAAATAATTCTTAGACATCTGTTACAGTAGTTTGCTTCGTAAAGTTCAATGACGCTCTGAGTCTGGATTTTTTTTTCTATGAATTTACTTTTGTTGTTGGTCTTTCGAAATACACGCAAGTAGCAAACTCTACCTTTTCTGGTTATTTCTCATTCGCTGTAAATAGGTACTTGCTAATATTTTTTATACTTACCAGCGCATGATATAAGCTACCACAGCCTATATTTGTACAAACAATCTAACAATCAGAAAGTGATAAAAAGTCAATCATGTAAGGGCACAAGGAAAGTGTAAGAGCAAAGAGGTGCGGAACGCGAAAGTTGATAAGAATCATTACGACGCTGTCTCGACGTGTATTGACGATTGCTTTGAATTTATTATATTGTATGTACCTTTTTTATTGAGGTAAAAGGTCTTTTGCTTGTACTTTCATAATATTATGGTCAAAATTCCAGTTTAAAAGCGTTCTTTAGCATACTTATTCGTTTTGAATGATATTTGTTTGCTTACAAACTTTCAACGTTGTTTTACCATCTATTTAGTTAATTTGAAAACAGTTACTTGGAGAATTATAAAAAAATGGAATTTTTGCATGGACAAATGAATAAGCCAATATTTGTTTGTATGTATGTATTAATAAGGCCTACTGTTTGAAGTAGGCAAACATTCAAGCTCTACATAGCTTGCAATCTTTCACTTGCAATCTTTCACTGATCGAGTATGCAATAGTTCAAATGTGACAATTATACTTCTAAATATATTTCTCCATGCATCTCAACATAGCATTATGCATTTAACGAAGAATCCAGTGCAGTTAGTTGCACGCATGTGTAATCCGAGTCTGCTGTGATTATTTCAAATTACACAGCTGTCCACTTGCGGTTAAATATTTACCGACAATTAAGTAAATTAACACAGTCTTCTAAATATTTAAAAAGGCTAATTTGAAGGCTTTATGAATGCCTCAGTTTCAGTCTCACACATAATTTGTTGAAAATTTTACATATTGAATTGCCTCTCCATAAATAGGTACGTATGTAGTATAAATTCTACTTCTTCTTTTAGTAAACAAACATTAAAGCTATTAATTATTAAGGATGGGATATATTATTTCATTCACATATTAATGTGAAATGCATGGAAACGGATATGAAGCCATTCACATGTGTGCTTTAATTCATTTCCTTACCGTCATAGGGATTCCTTTATGGAATTGTAATAATGCGTCTACATTTATTGATATTATGTTATAGCTTGATATTTCAATTAAAAATTAATACGTTGAACAGTTCTTTATATTTATTAGATAACGATTTACAAATAGGAACTTGTAATAAGCATGATTGTCAAATAAAATATGTAACAAATGAATAAAATAAGTCGAGTACAATTGCTTAGAATTTGTTGTCATTGCATTTAATTAATTTGAATTGCGTGCGGACCTAATTACGTTTTCTATATTAAGTCGGAAGTAGACCAAATAATTATACATTGTATTCCGATATACAAATAATACAGTGAAAGTATTAAATAAAGAAATAATCAGCGGCCCGGCAGACTCCAGGTGAATGACACGTGATGCACTTGACGACATTATGCAAGCGACAGGTTTTGGATAATATCCAGTGAATTACATAATAATTACTTTTAAGAAACCACATTATGTTTTCATAATTTTGATTAAGTACTTCTCTTGTTGCAGGTGGGGATTCTTTTCGTAAAAATGTCTTGCTGTAATACTGAGCAAATTACTTAAGGTAAGCGAATGTTTTAGTTGTTAAAAAAGCGATCTTCCACAATATTTCAAGTGATCTAAAGGTAATTGGTAGAACTTATTCAGTGTTAAATTCGAAAAGTATTGAATTTTTTGCGATATATTTTATGCAAAAACTGTATAGGCGTATCTAATCGCGCTCCGCTTATTTAGATAGTCCGATATTCTTGAACTTGTCGTAAATTTAATTTAATTGCCATAAAAATTAATACAATTGTTCTTTGATTTTTCTGCGTCTCATTCAAGTTCAAGGACAAGAAGGATTTAAAATCGACAAACATGAATAACATTTTCTTTTCTTTGAAAACTCATTAGGTATTTTACTTACAATACTTTTTCCTAACCACGTTTTAACATTTCTCCATCAATACAGACAATTAAATCTCATAGATATTACGGCTGTCACTGCTGTCAGGTTGGCTGTGGTTTACAATTTTTTCTCCACATAGCCATCTGACATTCATGATTACATAATACGTAAGAAGAACAGAATGGACAGAGCAAGCGATATTTAGTTTTTACAGGCGATATAATAAGAGGTTACTGACATCACGTCAACTCTGCTGAGTGGTGGCTAAATAAGGACTGACAATCGGATCTTAGCATTCGATGATGCAATATAAATCGTTCTGTTACGTATAAGAAAAACAATACACGCTTAATGTTATAATGTTAACTGAAACTACAAATGCATATGAAGACTGTATATTTGGCGACAATGGTGCAATTTGAAATGTTTTGCAATGATTCATATGCGAGGAAAATCATATGTTACATTAATTAGTCATACATAGTTAAATCATCTTTTATAATTATAATTCCACTCATTTTTTATGTATTCTTTGTAAGATATACAAAGCAATGCCGTTTATTCATTGCATCAAAAAACGATTTGTAAATAACAACCACCAACAAACGACGATTAAACAATTATATTCATCGACATAACCTGTCAAATTACGGCAGCTTGGTTGAATATTCGTGTTTGAACCGTGACCCTAAACAAGTGTCATTTTAATTAATATCCACGACTTAATCCACGTGTCAAGGCCTCGAATTATTCGAAGTAGTCGGTTCACACGCAAGGGTTTATAAAGATACGTTCATAAGGTATTTTCTTACAGTATCGTGTTACTTGGCGCTCTTGATCGGCTTCGTGGAATACACCAGTGTATGTGGTGAACGTGAGAATCGTTGGAAAATTGTAATGTACTTAGGTTCGATTTAAAAGAATTTCCGATACAAAGTCTAGGCGTTTCATGAAACTGTAGATGAAGGCCTCTTAACTGATGTAGAGTTTTTCATATGTAGAGCTTTTTGTCAATAAATACTAGCCTCTTTAAGTTTTCAATTATGAATTGACGCCTAAAATGATTAAACTTTTATACCTGTTAAAACAGTAAATATATCTGTTTCTCTAATATTCAATTATAAAAATAACGAACTAATATATATACTTACATATTTTGTTGCAATATGATGTTAACATTTTTAACATAAACGCTACTTTATAAAACATGCCGCGCCTCTGCCATTTTATAACTTAATAGAATAGTTTAATGCAACCTTGTGTGTCGGCTTTTTGTTTGTAAACAGGTCATGAGTTACATTCATTTTATTGAGGTTTGATATTCCGATGTGCAGTGTGTTTGAGAATTACATAATGCATGTTATTTATGCTTGAGTTGAAAATTGCGTGGCTGTCTCTAAGGGTGAATTCCCGAGACAGTTTCATAATATAGTATAGGGAATATAGGATAATATATAGCACGTAATAAATCCTCATATTAAAAACGAGTTGTGCATTCTACGGCGACTACGCCTGCCGAAGTAGTTTTGCCATGTCTAAATCCTTTAATTCTAGAGGAATTAACTATGTAACAGACTATCAGTGAACGGAATTCTTCCCTACAGCTGAGGCTAACTCCATTCATATGATCATACTGACATTGAAGTATAAACGGAATAAGGCGACAGTTTTGTTTACTTTGTTATTTGTATCAAGATCTTCATGTAACTCTAATTATTTTGAAATACCCACACAAATGTTACCAAACTGCCTCTTGGTCCATTTGTAAACAAACAAATTAAGAACCTTAACGACTTTAAAACCTTTCTAAAATAAGCGAAAATATGTTTGTACTAGATTTCCGCCCGTGGCTTCGCCTGCGTTTTCAAAGAAAAACCCGCATAGTTCCCGTTCCCGTGGGATTTCCGGGATGAAACCTATCCTATGTGTTAATCCAAGTTACCCTCTATATGTGTGCTAAATTTCATTGTAATCGGTTCAGTAGTTTTTGCGTGAAAGAGTAACAAACATCCATACAAACTTTCGCCTTTATAATAGTAATGTTTGTATTTGAGTTTAATTGAGCCCAATATAAACATTAGAACGAATATGTGGTCCTGCCCATATAATGTTGTTAAATTATCGCCATTTGGTTGTTATTTAAGACAGGGTATGATTGCCATGTAAGTCAATACTCTCGTGACATGTAGGTAACCGATACAATGCTGATTACGATCATCAACACCCACTGCACAATGGTTGACGGCAATGCAGGTCAAGAACATGTTCTGTTTACATCCAAGCCTTATCTGTTTCATTAGATTTTATTATACTTTTGTTTAATGGAGTATTCGTGCTCTTTAATTACGTTGAATTGTTACTTCGATACGCCTTTTCAATGCCTAACCGTTAGAATTGAACGCGCTGTAAAAAATCTATATATATAAAACTCAAAGGTGACTGATATAGTGATCTATCAACGCACAGCCCAAACCACTGGACGTATCGGGCTGAAATTTGGCATGCAGGTAGATGTTAGGACGTAGGCATCCGCTAAGAAAGGATTTCCCGAAATTCTTGCGGGAACGGGGATAAACGGGGATGCACGTACAAAGTCGTGGGCGGAAGCTAGTGCTAGATAAAAGAAAAACAGTTTAAGATTTGAGTTTGTCAATTGAATGTTTATAATTCGTTTTTTCTCTCTTTTCAATTCAGGTATTCTAGAAATATTTTACCTGATTGAATACGCCGGAAATAAATCCACAAAAATATAATATAATGTTGTTTAGAAGATAATAAAATGTCAGCTGTATTTTTTGGATCTTTAGGATCGAATGACACCTTGTATATTAGTAAAGTCGTCTCAATAAAATTTGAAGACTTGTCTCTTTTATTAATAGTGCGTAGGTTAAATGTTATTAGAGCTTTTATATATTTCTTAGTCATACTATGAAACAAGGATATAACCTTGTAATGGGCACTTTATTTAGCACAATTTGTTTACATATTGAAGGCAATAAATCATTGATTAGAAATAATAAATTGTACGTTTGATAGATTTTATTTCAAAACAGAAAACCTCTATCTATTGTTATATACTGTTTTATTAACATCACAAAAGCTATACATATTTCAATTTCTGCTTCTAGTGATGTTAATCGGAATAATTACTTGAAACGCGGACATCCCTATAACAATAGTTTGTTGAAGAATTGGCTCCAATTCACCGCTTCGCTTCGATGACCACGATCATCTCTGACAATGCTGGAGCTAACCTCGGGCGTGCCTTGACCGACTTATTGCTGGGAGGATTATATCGATAATCTCTAATTAAATAACCCATTTCATTTGTACTTTCTGGGATTCCACAATATCCTAAATAGTAGAGGTATGAGGTGAATAAAATGAAACTTAAGAAAGATAGGAAGTGATTAATAGCAATCGTAGGGCAGAAATTGTTCCAGTAACAAAATCAAGCTTTTAATTTAATTTGTACGCTTTTTAATTTAATCAGAAAGTAGACCGAGGCTTTTTGCTTGTACTCAAATATTGACTTCTTTTTGCCATACATAGCTCACTATAATTAATTGCTGAAAGCCT
>CAJQZM010004720.1:0-11699 GCA_907164665.1 Colias nastes | reverse complement strand
TTACTCATAATAAGTTTATTTTAAGGAAAATTTTCAGTTGTGCGATTATGTTTTATAGTTATAATTTAAATAAAGATTTCGTTTTAATTTTATTACTTATTTATGGATTTTTATGATTTTAAGAATATTTTACATGTTAGTGAAAATTTGTGTAATTTTCAGTGGGAATATAAAATATTTCGCAAAAGCTATTTCAATAAATAAATCTACATACCAGAGGTACCTATAATGAAAACAAAAACATCGTAATTTACAATAGAAGGGAATGGAAATAAAATATAGGTATGAAAAGCGACGCGCAATAAAACGGTTTATCCAGAGGTTCATATAACGAGAGTCAATAAAACGTTTATGGTAGTCTGTACTGAATGACCATAAATTGTAAAGATTAAGGTCAATAACGCGATGGATATGATAACAGCTAAGAAAACGCCGTGTACTCAGCAACTTGCATCAGCGTTAACGTAGATTTTCCAGTTGCAACATAATTTTAATGTTAATATCATTCGCATTGCGAATTTCGCATTTATCTGCAATACAATATACATACCGCGTACATACATTAATATTTACATTTCTCGTAAATATAACGCATATAAGAAACATACTCACACCTAGTGAGTATATATATAGGTATACACCTAGTTATGTATTTTTAACCGACTTCAAAAAAGGAGGGGTTCTTAATTGGGCCGGTATATTTTCTTTAATGCCATAATTGGTACCTACTAAATATTTAGAATACCTAATTAGATATATATAAATAAATGACCTAAACATAATTATTAATTATAATTAGTATCTACCTAAGTATTATTTAAATTAAATGAAGAAGAGAAGCATTAACAAAGACTAAGCAATTATTTAAATCGCAAAATACTTTGAAAATATGGTTTATTTCAAAACATGAATGCATTCCATTTAGATATAAGTAAGTTTTATTTTGTTTTTTATTAAATATTATGTATTAATTATGTTATTTTATCTTGATATTTACAAGCTGCACGAATTATAAAAGCGCTCTACATTAGGATTTTGTTTGTTTTATTCAGAGGCATGTTAAATTTTAGATAATAAAAATTATTGAAAATTTTACAAAATATAAAAATTAAAATTCATATCTTTATGTCAAACAAAACTACAATGATCGATCTGTACGGTTAGAATCACAAGTAATAACCATAATTAAATTATTTTTATTCAATTTATAATTTAAATTATCGACCCATTTTTTATAAAATTAATAAATAATAATACTTATAATATATAATTTGTATATGTATGGTAATACATGCAATAAGGCCGCGGATGTAAAATATATAAAACTAAATCCATACTTGGTGTAGGAAGCGCCATCTCGTTTGGCTATGTGGAATTAACACGCAACCCACACAATGCTACCAGAGACATCTAGCGAAGAGCGGCAAACGTGAAAGCTTTTCAAGTTTTCGGGATGTCAAACGGTTACTTTTGCATTTCATATCTTTTTAAACAATTTGTTCTCTACATTTTTCTATACTTCTATATATTAATATTATAAAACATGATAATATTTGGCTTCATTTAACAAATAATACACATTTCTTAAATTATTTAATAAAAAGAACTTTTATTCGGACTACTTACCTACATGCAATTGAATATTCATTCAATTATCTTTATTCCATGAATAACATTAATACTAATATAAGGGTCCACTTATTTGTACCAGTACAAGGTACTTACGTATGAAAATAATAAAATTGCCACAAAGTAAAGTAAAAGATTTGGCCTATTTATTGATCAATAAAAAATAATTTGTGAAAAGGGAATACCTAACGTGAAAAATCGCAGCTACTATAATTGCCAATGATCGACGGATTCCGTTATAGACCATTATACATGTGTGGGTATGCCAACCACGTTCGCAATTGTTCGATATAAAATACAGATACACCTTACATTAATGAAAGCAGAAAATATTGAAGCTAACAATCTCGTTAACTCTTGAGCTTTTTTTCACACTTCCGTTCGTAGCTAGAAACTTATAGGGTTATAGATAACTAGGTATATTTTTTATATCAGCTTATATATATCATGAAGTAACGAATGACATGATAATATATTCACATTATAAAAATAACTAATAAATTGAAATCAAAGCAAAACAAGAGTTAGGTAATTAAATAAGGCCATGTTATTTAGTTATGGAAATTGTTAGTTTTTAAGGTATTCAAGATTTATTTGTTTGTTTCTTTTTATGTGTGTTTGTAAAATTTACCATTATGAATCTACATAAAAGAACTAAAGAAGGTCGTGTTAGTTACCCAACTTATAACTTAATAACTTCTAAAAGGATTTGAATAATAGGTAGGTACGCATTTGAATAGTTGATTTTGTCTCTTTTCTACGATATTACTGTAATAAAACTGGAGTATTATTGAGGATATAACTAGACTATAAAATTTGAATTCAATAGACATAGATATGTCTATTATCTATAGTCTATGGGACGCGTAGATACGCGGAGACGGAACGAGCAGCTAGTTATTAATACGAACAATGCCCGCAGCTTCATCCCCGTGGTCAAAATAAATTTTCATGGTACAAACTCTTATCCGCTATTTTATTTCCTTGGGGATAGAATATATCACTAGATATCCTTTCTTGGCGAATGCCTACATCATAGTCCTTTACTTTTTATTTATTTACAAGGTTAGCGACTGATTTATCATTCTAACAGAAACTTTGAAAATATCCAAAACAATATAGGAAAACGATAGGTTGAAACTTGAAAGCTCGACACGGTAAGTTAAAGAAAGAAAAAAACGAAAATATAATTTTAAGTACGAAAATCGACGTCATTAAGAAATCATCCCTAATCATCAGAAACTACTCTTAGATCATAATTCAGTAAAATTTTACGTTATTGAACTTTATTTAATTAGAAGATTTAATTTTACCGTTCAGTCCAAATACAACAACGTTTATACGTCGAGAATACTACCTGTCGAGATTTTAATACTGTAGACCTTTAGTGACCTTTATAAAAATAATAAACACTAAATCAAACGGAAGATCGATCGATTTACTTAGCATTGAAATAAAACTGACGGGGTTTATAGTGTAGTAGGTACTAGGTCTGTAGTAGGTATAACATAAAGATTTTTTTTTTTGTGAGGCATGCTGCTCAAATTATATTCAATTACCTATGTACATTTTCTACGTACCTACTTAGAACATAATTAAACAAATTCCTAAAACTCATTACTATATTTTATATACATATTATATTGTATACCTTTATTTTAATCATTGTTTTTTCTAAATCTTAGATGTCTATATTGTAGAAGAATATTTTTCTTATCCTAATGGTTTAATTGATATTATAATTATATACCTAGCATCTTTACTATTCTTTGTTATTTTGTTAGTGTGTAAAATAATGATTCTTATTGTCGAGAAACCAAATTCAATTTTCCTTTCACAGACATTACCTAATTTATGTACATATTAAAAATTCTAACTAATGATAAATATTACGCAACTGTAGAGAACTAACGATATTTCTTTGGTATTCCGGAACCAAATGCAAGAGTTGCCAAGACAGGAAATCGAGATAGTTACAGGTAAGGCAATAATCAATAAAACTAAGCGTTCAGCCACTTTCCAATAGAAGTATTTTTCTTAACATTCCTTGTGACTTTTCAACAAATTGATCAATTGATTTATTTACGTCGTAATTATTTTTATTATTGAGGTCTAAGTAATGTACACGTATGTTAGCATTATTTAAAAACCTGCAAAAATTTCTTCAAGAATTAGGGAACCTTAGAAAACATTTGTTTATTGAGTGTAGGTTTAAACCACAAACAATGCTATGCTAGATTATACTTATCAAGAATTATTATCAGTATATATTCCTTGATAAGTGTAATCTTATTATTATTAAGTTTAGAGTATCTGAATAGTATTTTATAGTCGTGCGTATCGCTTTTATTTAAAATCGACATGACGTGATCGTGTGGAAGGTTAATATCGTCATTTTACTTTTGGTGAGGCTGAGTTATGACTCAATTCTAGCAACAACTTATAGTTTGTTATAATTGCCTCGATTGGCTAGTTCGTAGAATCAAGAGGATGATGAGAAAGAAAAATATTTATTAGTTGTCCTTATGGCAAGAAAATCTCTACAAATTAGGCCTTTTAGTACCTTACTACACATATATATTGGTTACTAACTACATACATAATATGTAGTTAGTATATATTATATATTATTTAGAAGAAACTTTATATAAGAATAATATTAATAGGTTATTCTAAAAGCTTCGGATTTAAGGATATTCGTAGATAATATCCTAACTGAAACTATAGCTTAGAATGACCACAAGGATCTTCCAGTCAAGGCCTCAAGGCGGTGCTGATGATTTGCAAATAAACATGAATAATTTTTAAAATGTGATGGTAAAACAGTACACAATTCTTTATAATAAATATCTTATAATTATACTCTCGCGCAAAACTTCGGTTTCAAGAAGTTAAACATTCAGACTACGCGTGCGTTGCAAAAGTCGCCTATTATAAGTAATTATGTGGTCGCATAAACCCAGCACTTTGCTGCTCAGGCCCTAATTACACTTAGCGAACCATTTAATATTGTTCATTATGCCAAGGAAATGACGAGTTTCACTAGAATCAATTATTCTTCTTAAAAAGGTTCGGCAAAACATTCATCGTAAACACGACTCATAACTACGTTCAATAGAACAACTTTAATTGGCTATGTACCGACTGGACTTATTTAGCATCCATTTAATTATAATAATAGATATGCACTGAAACACATTAATTTATTTATGTATCTATTAATTAAACCAAATAAAATTGAATCGATTTCAAAAATAAAGATAAAGGTAGGTATATTTAGTTAGTTATATTTAATAAGGTAGATTAATTTAATAATATGAAACAATTGTAATATTCTGGTATGTTATCAAAAGAAATACAACGTCTATTTTTTAAACAAAATCAATAAAGCAACACTTCCATTATTTAAAATTTAGCAATGAAAACTTACCGAAAGCTCGTATTACAAACAAGCTTATTTAATTAAATTGCCGTTCAAAATATTAATATAAAATGAGCATTTTACCTAATGGTCAAATCTTTAAAATTGTTATCATAATAATTAATTAGGTAATGTCTCGCGGCTTCTGCCCACATCGGAGTTCAACGACATGATTGCATCTCTAATTTGCTAACTGCTATTACGATGCTCATACTTTTGAGATTCCCTTCAAGTGCAGGGAACATGTTTTCAATTTATTTTTATTGAACTGGTTATACCTTGAGAAACTCGTTTTATAGTTTAAAATTAAATTCATTACAAATAATATGACACCTGTTTACAAATCAAAGAAAGAAATCATTCAATTCAATTCAAAAGATTTTAAATCGTAAAAAATATTTTGCTCCCAATTTAAAATACAATTTTAAGCTGGACGAATTCAAATATTAGGCAAATTATGTACTTATAACAAATTATGTTTTAATTTGCATTTATATTTACTTATCTTTTCGTGTCAAAATTTTGTTATTTTTCAGCCGACTTAAAAAAAGGAGGAGACTTCTTCTCAATGCAACTGTATAAGGTTTGTTACCTCAGAACTTTCAATAAATTTTAATAAGCCCTTTTTTTATTTGAAAGCTAGTCTTCCGGTCCCGTTTAAATTTTGTCCAGTATGTAGTTACTAACCATTTGAAGGCAGTTTAATTTTTTTTAGTATTTTGTTGGGCTACCATATTATATCAGATGTCATTATATTATATTTGAATCCATATTTTCGTATATAAAGAAGTTAATCCCACAAATTCAAAATAATATATATACATTACATCGGCTGCTTACTTAAAAAGAGGAACATGAGGTGTATGAAATTTATCTTAATTGCCGATTTTATACTTGTACACTTTTCGAACAAGTCTGGTGATTGCATATCTCGAATGGGCCAATGCAGTGCTTACGCGAGTCTCCCGAGAGAAAGTCTGCAAAGCCCTGTTATGTCGGCATTTCTCATTCCTCAAAGGCTTTCCCCCTTATTACTTTAGTAAATCTATCTCCTTGGAACTTCAAAGTACCTGCTTAATGATTTCCTTTAGTTTAGTTCACACCCACAAACACACCAAGATATAAGGTCTAGCTGGAGCCCGGGGCTTCACTCGCGTGATACTCGGGTAAAAAGTAGCCGTATTTCCGTAGACTTAGAATTATCCTTACAAAGTTCCATGTTTATAATATAAGATAATGAATATAAAAATATAAACTTAGAAGAATTAATAATTTCCTTGAATAAAAATATATAGAGAAAATTAAAAACTGCACCATTTAGGTATACCTGCACTCCGCGATAATTCTATTCGGGAGAAGTGGTCTAATCAGTGTAGTCCATAGGATCAAAAAATGTGCAAATATGTGCCACTTTTTATTAAAATTTATCTTGTTTCATATCTCTTATAATTGCGTCATCCAATTTTCTTAATAACGGGCATTACAAAAACTCTCGCCTTAATTGGAGCGCAAGGCAGGTAACATGAGGCTTACTTTTACATTAAACAAAATACGTAATTTCACGGATGAACCAAATTGTTTTGAGTTATGAAGTATATTATGTGTATTAAAGAATCAAGGAAGTAAAAGAAAAATTTGGTGTGAAGCGAGCGCATCGCCGCAACATTGTGACCTCTGGCAGCGCACACGGCAAGGTCACGAACGCGCGTGCGCGTTAGTCGTGACCCGCTCGCGCGCCTCTCGCCTTCGCACCGCAAAATTCATACAAGACACGATGTGCCTAGAGTTCATTATCATTTGTAACCACGTTGCTTCGCATCATGTTATACATCGATGATATTCAACCGCGACGACGGTTACATATTTACTTCTAGATTTGATTTTATGCGAAATGTTCATCATTTAAGACAATGTCATTTCAATTCTTCAAAATAAAACCTATTTCATTCTATTAAATTCTAAGAAAAGATGCGGACAGATAAAAATCTTTTGTGTAAAAATGTTAATATGTAGATGAAACATCATAATAGTAAGACTTGTAGTAGGTATGTACGTAATTAAAAGTTAATAGCATACAGTTAATACATTAGCTATGACTTTATTCACTGCCTTAATAATAATAAAGGAAAATCGTGAATGGAACGGTACAAAATGACGTAGGTATAATATCTTCTATATCACTCTTCGAAGCATAAAATATATGTTTCTACTTATAATTGCATTCTGTAGTTAATAGTACGCTCGTTATTTTTGTAATAAGTAAAGAAAAACAACGAATATTTTCCATTTTAGAAACATAAACCAATATTGTAAGAATTGCTTGTAGTTGGATTTTATACCAGTACACGGATTAAATATAAATAACATAAACACTAACATTCTATCAAAATTAGCATAAATATTACTATTATTTATGAGTTGAAATGGTATGCATAATATTTAAACAAATAATGAATTCCTGACCACTAGTTATAACTCAAACTGGTAGTAAGGATTGATGAGATTTGAAGCATTAATACAACTATCTTGATAATTAGCGTATTTCTTTGCAAGTTTATGTAGATAGAAAGCGGTTGGGAGTAACGGTTAATTGCCTTGTACCTTATATGTTGGGAGAGGAGATGACCAAGAATGGGATACATTATTCAAGGGGATCATTTACATCGCAGTGCGGCTGAGACGTGGCGGATCGCGTCTCCTTGTATGTAGACGCTGGCTTGCTCGCCACTTACTGTGCTACACAAAAAACAATTCCATATCGTCCCTCCGAGTCTTTCTTTTTTAATCGAAGTATAGGTAAGCGAATTCCACGAGAAGGTACTTCAAGAAACTGTCCTTGCTTCGCATCGGATAAAAAATGACTGGTAATTATAAGATGCCGAGATAAACCATTAAGTCTCGCAAATACCAAAATCCCGCACTCCTTAAAAGTGTAGTGTAGCCGTTGTTTCTTTTTATTACGTCTTTAATTAATACCTACCGTTGTTATCTTTGAACATATTTATTACAATGGTATTACTTAGACTAATTACTTGATTTTAAGAAATGAAGAAAGCATAAAATTGGATAGATTACAGTGCAATATCGCTTACAACCCTACTTCTACTACACTGCACAATACTAATGGCGCAATAACTTAACAATTCATGTTTAGATTATACCTAGAATTGTAAATGTATTTTCGCGTTTTGATATGTTATTAAACATAACTAATTAGAATATTAACTTCGTTACGAATATCGATTAAGTGAAATAATTAGTTCAGTATCCAAAAACAGTATGACGTGAGTGAGAGGTGCGCCCTTGTACCGCGGCGCGGTGGTCCTTGCCACAATGTCGTGGTTTTCGGACCCTGTCCACATGCCCGGGCAGTAAACACGAGTGAATGGACAACCTTACATCGAACGAAAATAGATCGACTCCAAAATAATCACTTTTATCAAGGTATTGAAAACTCAAATCCGACCAAATAATTTAATGGGCGGTCGTAAACAATTATAAAACTTTTAATTATTTGACATAAATAGGTCCAACATAATATATTTTTGACAATATTTATACCACATCGTAAACCTCACCGATATCACATTTGAAATTCAAATCACGCTGCCATCAATTCAAACTAAATTAACAAAAAATCTCGAAGCGGAGGCTAATATTGCTTAATCTGTGAGAAACACATCTTTTCCGTTGACTTAATATGACCGCAGTTTGTTATCTTTCTTTTCATAGTGTTTTTTAATCCCCTTAATTAAAATCGTTGTTCTTTAAGGTTTATTAAATATCAATTCCAATATACGAACAAATATAACTTAATACATACATAACGTACCTATTTAATAAATCTAAATTATTGACTTTCAATGATAAAGTATTTATTAAAAATATAAAACACAACATTAAATTACAGAAAACAATCGAATAAAACGTATCAATAAGGTCTTCAAAAACAACTAAAAATATTGGTCACATGTATCCGTATATTATTAAAATGTCGAATGGTATAACGAATCGAGTTAATAAATCGTACATTCATATACTTATATGGTAAAGCTAGCCTTGTTGACGACTGTTTCTCTCAGTCGCACAGATCACTGCTCTGTTCTCTGTCTTTATCGTACTAATAAGCTGCGGCACACACTCATAGCACTAACAGCTCACACACAAACATCACGTTAGTGTGTGTTCAGTGTGTCAATGTGATGAATAAAGAGTTTCTCCGATTTTACGAGTCAATGATTATAGATACCTATCTATGTAAAGTTGTTTAATGATTTTGAAACACTAAAGTGGTCTGACGAAACATTTTAAAATAAAAATATACATAATATAATGACTAACGTGCATATTTTAATTATTTCAAGCTAATAGTTGTACGTTAGAAGCTCGCAGTGTTACTTTAAAATATCTATATCAATGGGATGTGTAGATACATACATGTTTACAGCTTTTGTCATTTTAATTTATAGCGGAATATATCTTAATGTAAAAATTTTGTCACACAGTTATTGCTTTTTTATATCAATAGCACTAAAACATTATAAATTTCGGATCATAATATTTTTAATGTATAAATTTAAATTCAATCAATATTACCTTTTAATAAATATTGCGCAATAAATAAGCATATAAATATCTTTATAATTTCTTAAAGCTTAAAATCTTTAACTTGCAGGTGTCCGTAGGCGGCAACAGCGACCCAGTATCATTATGACTAAGTGTAGATTGAATTGATTACAAATATTTAGGTCCTTAGATCATTACTTAATGATCTAAGTTTAGGTCTAACGGATGCCTTGTTCATTAAAGTAACTTAGTTTCAGAATATTTGTTACTAAACAATATTAATCTATTATTAGAAGTTACTTATCGATCGTCCACAACTTACATTATGGTTTATGGTAATATAGCAAGGCAATAACAATTAATTACAACTAATATATAATATTATTAAAAAATAAGTAGTTAAATAGCAATCTCAACAACATCGTATTTGCTATATTGTGGAACCTTAGCAACAATTTATTTCAATCTCATTTGAATAATGTTACGCCATCTGTCCAAAGTTGCCATAGCATTGCTTTTAAAGCTTTTAATAATAATAACACCGTGTGACAAATCCGTGCTGTTTAGAGTAGACGGTTACTGAATTTGACATGTTATATATAAATTAATTAATAATTATATGCCAATTCTGTGATAGATACAAAAGTGTTATTCGCTTTATAAAAACGTCAACTAGTGACTAAAATAACCGAATTTATATAATTAAATATATCCGATATATAAATACTGTTTGAATTTTTATTTGCCTTAATGTATATAAATAGCACTTGACACTTGTATTGGAAAATAAAGAACAGAAAACTCTTATTTTATGGATGCCTTATACGGCTATTGTTATAGGTATGACCAAATAAAAAGTGTTTAAATGATAATTGAAAATTGCTCTTGTTTTGTATTCTTGCTATTATCTTATATTTTACTTATTGTATTTTTCAAAGTTTTATTGAACGGGAACATTCTATACACTTTATATAAGGATTGTATAAATAATATAAATGTAACAATCAGAATGTCTAAAATTTATTCACTTACACATTTTATCAGTCCAACTATAACAGCAAATTCTAACAGCAAAGGAATCCCCGACAAAAACACTGGATATCGCTATGAATAATAATTAATGCGTTTATAAAAAGAGTTGGAATTTGAATCTTATTACGAATCTCAAAAGGCTTTATTTTTAAAAGCTTACATGTTCTATAAAGTTAAGATACCTTACAATTTCGGGCCTTAATAAAACCCTATAATGGATTTGCTCCGAGTTTGTGGCTGGCTGTTAACAAAAAAAAAGGTATCATCAGAGATTATTTCAGTATTGAAAGCAGACGCAACATGAAAAAAGGTTTTATAATATGAAAAATAAATATTTTTTTTATGATCTATTTTCTTGTAAATATTTAATGTACCTATTCAAAATGATTGGAATATAAACTTTATATTAAATAAAGTACTTTTCTTCTAGTTGCACTCTTAGCATAAATATATTAAGAAGTATTATTTCATGTAACTCTAGTGGATATGAAATTTGTATTCAACTCTTATTACACATTATATCGAATTGATGTTTCGATACATCCAATTCATAACGACGAAAAGAAATTTTATATCCCGTCGAGATTTTTGTCGGACGCTGGCCCGCGTTGCCCTGTGCCCAAACTAACCTCCAATACGTCGATGTGTGCATGTATCCGTGTGTGCGACTATCTCCAACCTGCATGATGGGAAGTGAACCCTTTACGTAGGGGAAACCGTTTTTTATTTGCACTCGGACAGCGGCATCAGGTAGAAGGATGATCGTTAATTTTTAAAGGACACACTGAACTTTGTGTTTATATGTGCAGTCATTATTAACTTTGTCATAATAAAAGGATTTTTACAAGAAATACATGTATGTCCAATTAACATATGACATCATCCTATTGAACTTCACAGGAACGAGCCCGTTGATGTCTTTAACTAGCGTGCTACGAAGACAGTTTTAAACTTTTATAATATGATTCTTTCAACCGCATAACTTGACAATACACTTTGATATGATTTTATCTATGAATAATCGTACGGGAGCTAGCAACGTTAAAAAAAA
>CAJQZM010004717.1:0-16322 GCA_907164665.1 Colias nastes | reverse complement strand
CATGTTTCCGAAGAAACATCTTACGTTACTAACTCACGCACTCTAGAACTTTTTATTCAATGGACTATTAGATGTAGTGAGTTGGAAGGTCTGCAGATAACCGCACATATCTGTTGTTCATTTAAAAGGATTGATTTATTGACAGAGGTATGTTATTTATCAATTTTATCATATTTTATACACTTGTCCCTTAATCAAATATAAAATTGAAATTTTAGTGTAGGAGGAAAAATATCTCCATTGTCATCATTTTTCATATGATTGTGACCGCCAAGTAGATATATTTATAGCATCATCAACAATTAGATACTTTTCGTTTTACCATTAAGTAAAACCTACTTGTCCTGCAAAATCTAAAAATTTTACTATCTCTGTGTACCTAAATAAAGCACAAACCAAATTTCTGCCCGAACGTTTAATTTAAATTGTGTATTTTATCAACTCTTATCACTACACTGAACGCCGGGTTTATTCCTGTCTCGTTTGCTAAAATGATAACAAAAACTGTGACCATTCCAGGCATTTCATCAAAATGGTGTTGAAACTATATGCTGTGTCTGATGGTCCACCATCGCTGTCAGTGCGGCAGGCGTTAGCAGCACTGGACATACCATTTGAACTGAAAGACACCAATTTTGGAGCTGGCGAACATATGACGGAGGAATATGCGAAGGTATCTTAACAATTGCCGGTTCTTCTCCGTATAAATTGCTTACCGAATTGGTGGTAATTGGTAAAACTATGTTATGGCTTCAAAAAGTGCTTCTAGAAGTCTTATTAGGATTTATCTATAGGACTTATCTATACTAATATTATAGAGCTGAAGAATTTGTTTGTTTGGTTGAACGCGCTAATCTCAGAAACTACTGGACCGATTTAAAAAATTCTTTCGGTGCTAGATAGCCCATTTATCGAGGAAGGCTATATATCATCACATTAAGATCAACAAGACCGGAGCAATGCGGGTGAAACCGCGGGGCACAGCTAGTTTATTATAAGAGCTGATTTAGAACAAATACATAGTGAAATTGAAATTGATAGAAATGTAACTTCGCGATAAAACGTAACAAGGAGGAGACGCTCAGGCCTAACAAAGTGTTAGATCTAAGTTATTCTTTGTTAAATCTTTATGATACGTGTATTTGAACCACTCACAAATATTTCAGATATTTTCGTGCTTCAACTTCAGATATTTTCGTGCTTCTGGATCAAGTAAGTAACCCATAAAACGTGTTTCAGATGAATCCGCAAAAAGAAATTCCCGTTCTGGACGACGACGGCTTCTACTTGAGTGAAAGCAACGCAATTTTACAATACCTGTGTGATAAATACAAACCTCAATCTGAATTGTACCCAAAAGACCCGAAAGCAAGGTATTTGAATATTCCATATTATTTTAAAATTCAAGGTCTGAATACAAGTGAAGTTTAGATATAACAAAGAAACACTAAAAATAATGATTGCCAAGTACAAAGCGTTAATTTTTATCAATATATTACTAGACACAGTTAATGATCTACGTGTACAAATCTTTTTCTGAGTCTTTACCTATGTAATAAAGACTGCAGGAATAAAGAGATAATCTCAAGCGTAATTATCAGACAATCGTTTATTTGCGAATGAAATCCTGAGCAAAGATATAAATCTAGCAGATCATATTTATTTTATTTATTTATTTATTCTATACAGGGTGTCCCGTAAGTAGTGGACCAACAGGTAATAGGGGGTAGAGAGACTTATTATCTAACAAAAATACTAAAATTTATTGTCCTAGACCATACATTTTTTTTACACCAGCTTTGTTGAAACTTCAGTCCGTAAACTTTAAAACGTAAAATTTTTACCTATTTTTTGATCTAATTTTCTTGTTGCTGTTAATTATGCTTAAGTACTTATCATTTTAATTAGGAAGACTTATGTATTCTTAACTACCTTGAACAATAAAATAAAAACAGAAATGTTAAAAGTTCATATTTAGCTTATGTGGATGATATTTTTATCAAATTTTGAAAATAAAGCATAAATCAAAAACTTTATGGTCTAGGACAATAAATTTTAGTATTTTGTTACATAATAAGTCTCTCTACTCGCCATAACCCGTTGGTCCACTACTTACGGGACACCCTGTATATCATAAATAGAGGTCTGATATTTGGATGTTAATTTATGATAATAATTATTATAACAAATTAGCCTATTACATAGTGTTTTTAAATATTTACATTTTCATTTTTCAACAGGGCGATCGTAAATCATCGGTTATCTTTCAACTTATCAACGTACTACGCAAACATATCGGCATATACGGTGAGTTTATCATATTTTTGAAAGTTAAAATTACGAATGCAATTAATTTTGAAGTACCTATTAAATATGTTATGAAAAAATTTCATCCCGTCATATCTTCGCCATAAGATATTCCTATTTCATGCAGGACTGCATAGAGTAATTTATTTTCAGATGGCGCCAATATTTTTCGACTACCAGCGAACAGATTTGGGCTTGAAGAAGGTTCATATTGCTCTTGATGTTTTCGAGACGTATTTACAACGATTGGGAACCAAGTATGCTGCAGCAAATCAGCTCACCATTGCTGATTTTCAATTAATTAATTCCACTATGACTTTGGAAGCTATTGATTTCGATTTCTCCAAGTATCAAAAGGTATGTGTTAAACTGTAGTAGCTATACCGTCATAACGATTTTTCACCGATTAAAAATAAAATAAAATACATTCGTTAGGTCCCAAAAATATAGATCATCTAAAATTGTTCAATATTTTCAAAGCTATTGAAAACTTATGAAACAATTGGAACAAGTAGGTAACTACTTATAAGAATAGGTAAATAAAACAAAAGCATTTTACTGAATATATTTTGATCATTTATTTTTAACATTTTTACAGATTCATAAATGGTATAATACATTTAAACAAGAGTATCCAGCATTGTGGAAAATCTCGGAAGATGCCATGAAAGAAATACAACATTTCGCGGCGAACCCACCAGATCTATCCCACCTTAACCATCCTATCCATCCAATAAGGAAAATAAACAAATAAAAACCAAGCCTAGCATTTATTGAAAAGCCTCTGTATATAAGACTTAATATCTATATCACAATAAAATATAAAAACAGTTCAATCTTCAAGAGTTTTTTGTTCAAATTTAGCCAGATCCGGAGACACATCTCTTCATATACCCTAAGCATGAGTAACTGCAACAGTCCGAATGATAGGTGCACTGGAAAATATAAATAGGCATAAAATTATCAATTTAACTATCCCACTACACTGCATAAAAGTATTATAATATATGTATATTATATCGAAATTAAACCACAATAGGTAAGTATACAGCAACATAATAATTATCATCTTATCGAAACTTCTAAATAGTAAATACTAAAAATTCAAAACACATTTCAATCACGATTCAATCTGTAAAAAAATCCTAAAACTAAAACATCTATTTTATACTACAATGCCTAATTTTGTGAATGAGGTGGGTGTACCATGGAAGGCCACTCTAACAATTAAACAGTTATTATTCGTTTATTTACTGGATAAATGAAATTAACAAATATTTAAGTAATACTTTGTTTTATTACGTAACATATAAACCACTTTTTTAAATTTCAGATTTGATCAATATTGATTGAACTTAAGTTTCATAGAACTCTTCCAAATGGCCTTGCTAGGAACAAGGCTCCTTAGAAGGCCATTATAATAAATCAGTCATTTAACACTAAAAGTTAATAAATAGCGATTAAATCTACAATAAAAAGAAGTGGTTTATATGTTACGTAATAAAACAAAGTATTACTTAAATATTTGTTAGTTTCATTTTTCCAGTAAATAAACGAATAATAACTATTTATTTGTTAGAGTGGCCTTCTATGGTACACCCATCTTATTTTAACGCCGCCGATTTCCGATATCAATGAAGCGAGGTACTGCCAAAATAGTGGCGCGAGCGATTCGCCGCCGCGTCTGTGATTTCTAGTTCGATAGGTGTTTGTGTACATAGAAGGAATTTGTCATCATATGGCAATAAATACGAAATTTTAATAATTGGCCTTCGAAGGAGCATGGCCTTCCATGGTCCACCCACGTGCGGGGGACGCGCCGGCCGTTACAGAGGGGCGCGGGAGGTGAGACACGGGTACCTACAAGACTACGGTTTACTATATACTTGGGTAAAAAAGTTACTTACAAATTCACCAATTGGGGCACATTTTGCATTGGAACTAGCAAATACTGGCGGAACTTTTACTTCATTGCTTTCGATTCCAATATCTGACAAATCCTTTGTTTTAAAACCTTGGTCATTATTTGGGCCCTTAATAAGGCGACCACTCACGCACGCAATAATAAGAACACACAAAAATACTACACGAGACATCGTAGTGACTGAGACTAAGTAATAGGCAATATAAAAAAAGTCCCATTTATAGTAAATGAATTGTTTACGATGAGCATACCTCACATACCCGCATATGTCTAGAATAATTGATAAGATTACACAAAGACTAACCACAGGCTGTACTAAACAATAACAAATTGACTTTCCTCATGCAGTATTGCTAACATAAGAATTTTATAACTAACATCGTAGTCAAATTGTGGATTTTATGTTGAGGCATTTTCAAAATAACTGAACAAAGGTATTCAGATTTTTGTAGTAAAATGTATGGAATAAACTAAACGTGTAGTTATGGAAATTATTTGAATTTATTTAAAATACCGTATATTTAATCTAAACAGACCATCGCATGCCAGGTTAACTAGCACAGTATCTACTATAAACTGCTTTATAAAAACGAAATGGTAATTAAATAATAAAAAAATAAAGCGAAATAATAATATAAATATTGAACATGCTGTATCTGATCTTGTAATAGATAATTTCTTTCTATCAATTAACCTCATTTCGTTTTGCAATACTTTTGTTTCCAACATAATAACAAATAAGTATCTACTGATTTCTATTTCGATGACTAACTTATTATTTGCTTACGCTTAGTAATCAAAATGTGCAAACGTACTTACTTAACCTTATCATAACACATTATTATTATCTCGGTCAACAAATTGAAGCATTTGTCAGTATTTTGCGAAGTTATTATTATTAAATTTTAAAAAGTTTTAATGTATTTTTTATGTCAGAGAACAAGCAAATGGGCCACCTGATGTGTGGTCACCACCGCCCATAAACAATAGTAAGACTAGTCTCTAGTGGTGTTTTATTTATCATTTTCAGGTGCCTTGCCAACCTTTATAGATCAAAATTCTTAATATGTTATAATATCTTAGTGTTATATCTACACAGCTTCGTATAACAATATTTAATTAATGAAGATTGAAGAAGCTTTATTAACTGTAGACGTTAAATTTTTGCAACTTTTTGTTATGCTTTTTTTTGCATGTGACTTATGACTATAGTTCACTATGAAATGAATCTAGCACAGCAGTAAAAGGATTTAAATAAAAACAAAGTTTGCATAAAAAATATTTTATTTTCCTCTATTTTTAATTTTTAAATTTACATTCCAAATGGATTGATATTTCCTAATCCAAATGGAGAGCTTTGAGGTTTTTTGGTCTTTGGTTTCTGATTTAGAATTCCCAAGCCATTATTGACGAGTGGAATGTTTCCAGTCTGGTCTACTTGCATCGCAATGGGTTGGAGTAACGTCGGCAACTTCAGGATATCGCCGAAGAAATTCTTACAAAGTGCGTCAGATAGCCTGTCAGCCATATTTCCCCAGAGACCTATTTGGCAAAACCTGAAAATATTAAACAATAAAATGGTTAAACTATGTTCAAATCACATAAGCTAAATTATTTGGATTCTCAGCTGTTCTTTCAATGATAATATTTCAGCGAAACCGTAATTAAATAAAAGAAAAGTTTTTACCTAAAGTTTTTATCTAATGACATTGTTTCGCCGATCTTCAAGTACTGTTCACCTTCAGGCGCCATTGAAAATGGAAGGAAATCAAAAATCTTATTGTCTTTTGTGTCATTTGCTTTCAAGTTTCTCGCGAATTGAGCAAACAGTCCAACAAAGCATTCTCGCACTTTGGCATCGGTTTGTGAAACCTTTTGCCCTAAGGACCTGCCATTTTCATCTAGAGGCTCAAATAGATAGGCCAGTTCATCTCCATGTGCTGGGCCTTTTGCTTTTTGTGGTTTGTTACTTACAGATTCATCTCCATCCTCTGCAAGATAACAATTTTATATATGAATAACAATATGATTAAAAATGGATGAAAAGTTGGCAGATAAGCATTTAAAATGGATCTTGTAATAATTAATTCTATTAACACCGTACGCGTGTATGAATGGATTTATTTAAACCTCTAAACTTTATAGTCTAAAAAGTAATTTATCAGAGAAAATACACATCATTAATTGTAACCTGTTGCCGTAGACTCTATGGTCTAGCTGCTAGCAGAAAATATATCCAAATTTAACTAAGGAGAACAATTGAATAAGAGATTTTTTTATATTGTCCCTTGTGGCTACTTACTAAAATTTACACCAGAATAGACAATAAACTTTCATGGGGAAGCGAAGCGGTAATAAATATAAAAAAGCCTCAGGTAGTTAAAACTTACGAGTTAGCGCGATGCCAGGTACAAAATGCGATCCCTTGCTCAAGTTGCCTACATGCTCGAAGCTGTACATGAGCGCCGGCGCACCTGCTTTCCATTCCTTGACACTTTGGTATGCAGGGAAGTTGAAAAGAGCATCACCTATAGATTAATTATACCTTTAAACTTATTATTTTTTCAGAAAAGCAACCTTCGAAAATCATAGAATAGATTAATATTTAATATTTTTGTCAATTTTTTTTTTGCCAGCCACTTCGCCCGGGCTTTGCTGTGGTTTCAACCGGCATAAAACCTTATGTTACCTGTTAAAGTTTCTAATGATAAAATAATTTTTAAGGTCGAACAAGTAGCTTATGAGTTGAATCGTAACAAACAAAATAAAAAACTTTCATCTTTATAGTACACTAGCCTTCCACCCGCGGCTTCGCCCACGTTTTCAAAGAAAAACCCGCATAGTTCATGTTCCCGTGAGATTTCCGGGATAAAACCTATCCTATGTGTTAATCCAAGTTACCCTCTATATATGTGTGCTAAATTTTATTGTAATCGGTTCAGTAGTATTTGCGTGAAAGAGTACCAAACACACACACATCCTCACAAACTTTCGCATTTATTATATTAGTAGGATAGGAAGGATATTTTTCAAAAAATTGTGTGCGAAATACAAATTGAATAAGTATTCAAAAAATCCACTGTCAGTACAATTTGAAAATTAAAAACTTACCTACCTAACTATAAGCATGATAAAACATCTAAATGTGCTACAAATATTTTAAGTCGAGGTACCTACTCGAGAAATATTTAAATAACAATGTAAAAGGGTCCGTACCCCAATTTGAGCCCCTTTCCTACCCCTATTTGGGACCCTTCCCAATTGAATATAGAATAACAATGGAGCGTAACGTAACAATATAGCTGTCCGTTATTATTAGACAATTTTCTGCCATAAATACATGACAAAAATGTATGATTTTATAACTTGCATTGGAATTAAAAGAATAGATATTTATTATAATTTGCCTTTACTTTTTAATTTTAAGCAAATTATGTACCTACTCATTTAAAAATTCACTTTATTATCGTCGAAAAATTGAAAAACCTATAGAATTGTATGATGAGTGAACACCAAATATGGTGAATAATAGTTGTTTGACGTCCTTACTAATGACCGTCTCTGACATAGGTACATAAGTTTTTGTCTACATACTCCCATATTTTCAACATAATATTATGTTCTCATAACTAAATGATATGAATCTTCTAAACTGACCTGTAGCTTCAGCAATTTCAGTTAACCCGTCAATAGTGTCCAATGACTTATCAAACAATATTTGATAATAATCAGGCAATGGAAGTACACTTTGCACTCCGGCCAATTTGAGAGGGTTCAGCGCTTGTACCTCTTGCAGTGTGTTCTTGAGACCTCCTATAATATCCTTCTTTATAAAGTCTTGGACAGATGATAGTTGGTCAGTGAGGAACTTCGCGTATTTTCCTGTAAGTATTAAAAAATAAAAAAAAGTTATTAAGTTTTTATATTATGATTCCTTAAAACTGCCTGCCTATAAAATAGATACGTA
Source organism: Colias nastes (assembly GCA_907164665.1). Lineage (NCBI taxonomy): Eukaryota > Metazoa > Arthropoda > Insecta > Lepidoptera > Pieridae > Colias > Colias nastes. Next base: position 8,124 of record CAJQZM010004717.1, on the reverse strand, counting down.
CTTAAGTACTAATGATGATTATTCATTTTAAATCTATTTTTTAACAAAATATTATGTATCTAGTTGGTAAATCTTTCTTTAAATAAAAAAAATGTATCCTAAATTGTTAATTAATGAGGAACTGAACAAGTAAAATTTTTATACCTACACTTTAAAATGGAATTAAACACGGTTGGAAATTAAATCAATCTATTAAAGGCAAAACATTAGGAAGAGAAAAAATCGCGTAAAATATTGCACAATTTATTTTAAGCTATTGCATAGCTTCTATCGCGGGCCTTGAGCGCGGGGACCGAATCGAGAAATTCCGTAACGAAAAAACCTCACGCTCCCCACTCCGACGGGCACGGAGGTGTGGCTTGAAGGCATGCTATGCAATAGCTTTACCGCGGCAGTCCTCGAGTGCCACACGTCTTTTTTTATTTTTCATAGAAATACTATAATTACCAAAAACAGCTTTCGATGTTTCAGCCGACGTGACACCAGTCAGCATGGGGCCAACTTGGTGCTTATTCTTTAGAGCTGCACCAGGGTACTCTTGCACAAAGGTTGGGAGACCACGATAGTCCTCTTTGCCTTCTACACGCACACCCGAACCTGTAGAATTGTATCGATAAATTAATGATTGGGTATTTTGCGAATACATACTTTAGATTTTTAATTTGGATTAGAATAGTGTGTGTGCTTAGTAATGTGTATTCCACATTCCACAAGTCTCAGATTATCGGATTTACAAGATGTTCAATAGAATTATTCAAACCTACTGGAAACAAGCCTAAAGGGACAGAACAGCTGTTGCTTTTAATTAAAATGTTATAGTTATAGAAATTCTTTACTTATTCTTACCTGACCTTCCAGATATTTCGTCCAAGAATTGTTGTGTATCGGGCAAACTCATAGTAATTTCTTGGTCAGCCTGCAACGAATTAATGTCTTAATGCTAATAATTACAATCATTTTTAAGGTTTTTCTATTAAAACGATATTTACTCGTATTTATCTCTCCTACTAACTGGGTACTATCCTTCCCTGTATTGGCCATAAATATTTATATCTTAGAGAAAATAAGGTAATCGTTAAAGCGGTAAATTATTAGGTATCAATAGCATTGTTATTTCCACTTACCTGAATAATCTTCTCATACGGTAACTTCCTGAGACACATGACGAGTCTTTCAGCTGGCTCCGGTGGACAACCAGTGCGTTTCGCTAGCTCCTCCGCGTGCTTCTTGGGGTCAGATTTTATGGCGCCTGTTAATAAAATCGTGGATTATTGTTTCTGCTGGATATAATGGTATATTTTTAAATAGTAGATATATACTAGATAGTAGTGTTAAAAATAGACAGGATTTTTACGTGAAAACAGTGAAAGAAGTAAAGTTGATAAATCAAAAAATAAATAAACGCGGAATATAAATATTATTTTATTTGGTATACGTCATTCTTTTATAATCCTATCCAAGCCTACTACCATAAACGCAATTATTTTGAGCACATGATACCTTGTACTCGAATTTAGGTAGCATTTATAAAATTTATAGTACAGAAGAAACTGCAGTAGGAACCTACATTCCTGGTACATTACCTGGTGAAAGAGGAGCTCCAGATAGAGCAGCTACGCCTGTAGCTGCTCGACCCTCCCTTGGAGTCTCTGATGATAAGCCCAGGAGTGATGCAGCCCTACCACCAGTGCCTTGACCCATAACTACCATTCGGGAGCGATCACCACCAAAGAATTCTATGTAATCGTTTATCTGCAATTGTAAATTTGAATTGTCGTTATTGATCGATGTTTTAACTTTTAAAACCCTAACAACTATTTTTATACCAATAAAATATTATGTTTTATGTTGAACAAAATAAGAAAATTCAAGTACTTAATAATTATTCCTTACCCACGTCATAGCAGCGCGAAGGTCGAAAATACCAGTATTACCAGATGCATCTCTTTGTCCAGTACTTAGGAACCCTAAGGACCCTAAGCGATATTGAGCTGTGACTAGAATTGTGTCTTGTTGAACAAAGTGTTGACCCTGGAAACCAAACAAATTGTTCCATCAAAGAAAGAAATGAAGTAACCCAGAAATTAAAATGATTAGCATACACATTTTTTAGTTTTATTCTATAGTATTGCCTTTGGCTTGAAAGCAATTCTAATCATCCTATATAAACAAATAATTAAATTAAAGAATTCTCACCCCATAAGGTGAAATAGATCCTGTTTTATAGTTTCCGCCATGGACGAAAAATATCACCGGACAACCTGCAATAGACCAAACCATTTATACCATTCAAATTGATAAAATATTTTATTGTCCGTCTTAAAAGAAATTATTAGCTACATAATGTACCTATTAATAATATTGGATTGGAGCGTGGATTCTAGGTGCTATAATGATCTGTAAAAAATAATTTAATCATGAACCTTACCTTGTTCCTCTCCAGGCATTTTCGGCGCAAAAACGTTAAGGCACAAACAGTCTTCATTCCCAATGATCCTTCCAGAGCCCCTTGGGTCCATCTGGGGACACGGCGAACAATTGCTCGTAGCATTGATCTCACCAGCAAGATACCTTCGAACTGGTCGTTGGAACCGCCTAGGGCCAACGGGAGGTTCTGCATATCTAAAAAAAAGTTATAGCTATTTTATTATCGAGCTATTTAAATCATTCATTGAACGAGGTATTACTACACAAAATATGGAGCCGAGACACCTAATAAAGATTTCGCTGTTTCATTTTTCTGGAGCCTGTGCTTTCCCGATACAGTACATTAATAAGTTTAATAAATGACCTAGTGAAGCTTTAGATGTTTCAAAGGCATTAACTTCCACAAAAAAATATGCTCACATGTTGTTTAATATATGACGATGGTGACAGAAGTTAACAAATTTTTAGTTCAAAGTGATAATATAAATTCTAAATAAAAAATCGCATATCTATAGTCGGTCCAAATATAGTAAAAGGTTTTAGATATGCGAACAAACTCCGAGCAGCGGAAATGATTAACTATCAGTGTTTCCGTTTAAATCTAATAATTTGTGAAAAAATATCATAACTGTTTGTATATTTAAATAGATTGTTTAATTTAAAACAAGCCTAATAACTGTTTAGTTATTTTTATTCCCTATTCACATTGTTTTATGTAGGAACAGAATTAGATCATTTTAATCGTTATTTTATAATGTTTAAGATTATTGTATCTTCAATATCAATATATTATAATTCAATGTCTTCATTTAAAAGACACGAGCTACTCTCCTAATGAAAAAGTATGACTACAAACGGAAACTAGAAAAACCAATCTATTCATTGAAACTCCACCGCTTTAACCGTTTCAATTTAATAAAATCTAGAATTAAAAGACAAAAGTTATCTAAACGTGATAGACTGTTCATAAAAAATCTATCATACACAACTATTTTCTACATAACCTACACCTAACTATTATAACATAGGACTTAAGTAAATCTTGTCTTTTCCGCGTGCAATCAAACTGTTATCACTCATGTTCGGTGGAACCTCACGAAGAAGCTAAGTGCTGCAAATTATAATAGTAAGTATAGGTAATTAAAGAATTAAATACTAATGCCTGTCAATACTATACTACTACCTACTATTATAATTTTGATTTTTGAGTGAGATGCTTATTTACTTATCTTTAACATTATTGGAAAAGTAGCTGAAGGTGGCTTCGTGAACGGAGGAAGTTCCCATAGAGATGAGATATTTCATCGCGCTATAAAGCCTACATTCGTCTCTACCCTTTAACTATTTTTACACAAAAACATCATAAGTAAAAGTTTTTGGAAATAAACGATGAGAGAGAAAGATTTGGTAATAAACACACTTTCGAGTTTCGCATTTACAAAATAAGTAAGGCACGAAGAAGAAGCGTTAGTAAGTATTGGTAAGGATAGCATTACTGATACCCAATTCCGTTAAATATATTTTTGACCATATCATATGAACCTATTGGACTTTCTAGTACTAAAGAACCTCAAGCCTCTTTTAAGATTTACTTTCAATTGAATTTAGAACTAGTTATCAATGATAGTTAAATTAGTTAATGATTAAAAATACCTGATACCACTAAACGTGTAATAACCGAGTCGATCGTCCTTATTCCCCTCGATCCTTGCGCTGAAGCCATGGCGCTGTGTGAACACCACTGCAGCGTCAGGCTCGGGCGGTGCAGCTGGGTTGCCGCCGACCACCGCCTGCGCAGGCGCAGACAACGCACACACCAGCACGCACAGAAGCCAAGCCATCACTACAGCTTTATCCTTCGCTTGCGGAACTCGCCCACGGCCCACGCAGCTCAATTACATTTACATCCCCAAATCTGAGCTTATCATTTGCGTTTACATATCGCAAATTTGAAAGCGAATTTATATACCTATGATAGTGCAATGAAACAGGATATGTCTATTTGATTCACGCGCTGAGTTCCCTGAATAATTTAGATCAATAGCTTTCTATTTATATTTCAATTTACAATATCAGTAACTACCATTATAATGTTACGTTTTAAAGAATTAGGAAAAATTTTATCGGACCAAAATCCTCGGACGAATCCAAAGAACCTCTTTACCCTTACATCAAGCATCAAGCTGCAGAGCGTAACTCCTTTTTGAGTAGGTAGTCGGATAAAAATGATGTGAAATGTGCACAAAATAATACCTACTCTGTGTTATTTAAGTCATTGCTCTCTCATTACTCATGGCTCTGTATTATGTAAACTGCTTTTCTTGGTATTACCACTAAAATGTTTATCCTCCCAGGTGACCTTCTTTTTTCGCAAGTCGCAACCATGATTATCTTGAAGGCTCTGCGTATTTCCAAACTATACATAGCCAGAACGCAACCATAAGAAACTGCTCGTGTATACTTTGTAATGCTGTTTTTAAGTTTGTTATTACAATATATACACGAATTTTGCGTACTGATCGTGTATACTTTGTAACGCGGATGCTTGCTTCTTCGTTCCGAACTATACACGATCAGTACGCAAAATATGTATAACTAAATATAGCTACTACACCACTTACGCTTGAGCGAAATAATAAATATGGGCAATCAAAGATTTGTACAGCTATATCTATCTACTTTTATTCTTCTTGATTGATTCAGTAAAATATGGAATAAAAATATTATTAGATAAGCTTAGAAAAATAAATAGGTAACAGATATAAGGGTTACCTATGGGTTAGGTTAGGTTCGTGTTATTTTTAACTACACGAAGCGGGGCTCCGTCGCCTCGCAACCGTCTTCTTCTGGACTTATTAGATTCTTACATTTTAGCACTATTGTCAATTGTAAATCGTACAGTATAGTCGGGAACGAAGACACAAGCATCCTCGATACAAAAAAAAAGACGGGTTGCACTCCGGGAGTGCCGGCAGAAGTGAAAACTTGATTATTAACGTTGAGTTCTCTCCATCCGTCTTACGCTTTTTCGATCAGGTCACGTGTCCTGACGCGAGTTTAAGATTTTATACCCATTACAGAAAAAGTGCTCAACGCCGCTAAAGAAGTTTTCACTTCAAATATACGATCAGTACGCAACATTATATACACAATACACATGCATTTTAATAATAGATTTCAAAACAGCAATACAATAATATAAACGCGAGCAATGGAAAGACGCCGCGCTTACTCCGAAACATACACGATTAGTCCGCATGCGTACTGGCGCTGTATATTTTGGAGCGCTATTCTTACTTACTTCACTACAAAGTATACGCGAGTATTTGCGTACTGCTGTTGTATAGATTGGAAAAACTTTGTAAAAAAGTTATTTCCAAACTATACGTGATTAGTTTCACACCGTTGCGTACTGGCCTTGTATAGTTTGGAAAGACGCGAAGGCTCTACAACCATTATGATTTACCTACCTATGTTTTTTGTGTGTGGTAATTAAATTACTTATTTTATTGTTTACTAGCGGTCCGCCCCGGCTTCGCCCGTGGTACATATTTCGCAATAAAAGGTAGCCTATTCTTTCTCAGGGTCTAAAGATTGTGTGTGTCAAAATCATTCATCAAAATCGGTTGAGAGGTTTAAGCGGGAAAGTGTAACAGACAGACAGTTACTTTCGCATTTATAATATTAACTATACTCTGTCCATTATATTATTTGCTTTTTGACAGCTTCACGCCTATGAAGGATTGTATTGTCTATGTTAAAATGTCATACAAATAATTATTGTACTTCATGGACAGGCCCCACCCACTTAGTGATTTCTACACAGAATTATTCAATGATGTGTCGATAGATTATAATAATCGATAGAAATACTCTGTAATATGTATCCGATACAGAAAAACTCTTCTATTATGTAATATAATTTAAACATAAAGACAACCAAATTGTAAGATAGAAACCAATAAATGATAAAATATTAGTTTCGTTTAGTTTTAACATAAAATGCATAGATATGTGGTCTTATTATTACATATCTTATTAGTATGTTTACGTTGTAATTATTATTTACGTACCTGATTCGATTTATGATAATATTTTGAATTTATAATTGAAATGGTATCACAATCGATAATCTTTTGTACATCACTTCTGGTATCACCCGTCGAGCTGTCAAAAAGCAATTCTTATAGTGGACAGAGTATAGCGACCCGCCCCGGCTTCGCACGGGTGCAATGGCGGCCGGCCGGTACCGCCGCAAACGCTACGTCCCGCAATTTTTAAATCTGTAATATCTTCGAAAATATTCACTTAAATCATACGGTGTAAAGGGCCATATAGATCTATATTAAATGAACAATGTATTCAAGGTATTTAATTGGTTAAGGATTAATGCTGTATTGGTTAAAATCGCTTCGAAAATTAGCCATTATTTGTCGTAAAAAGTAAATGACAAAAAAAAGTTATTGTGGGTTATCCATAAGAGATAGACATATACCATCACGAACTTTTCTGTAGACCTTTTCAATGTGTACAATACTTAGTACATTATTTTGATAAAACTCGTAGGGTTCAGCCTGCGTTTGCAATGTAAGCGGAAAAAAATGTAATTATTTACGACATCACATTAGAAAACTCAAAAATAACAGTACTTCTCCACTATTTAATGGATGTTATTATACATATAAACCTTCCTCTTGAATCACTCTATCTATTAAAAAAAACCGCATCAAAATCCGTTGCGTAGTTTCAAAGATTTAAGCGTACAAAGGGACATAGGGACAGAGAAAGCGACTTTGTTTTATACTATGTAGTGATAAAACATTGAGATAATATTAATATGGAGCAGACACCACGAACAAAATCTGTGCGCCAAGCGCGGCGGCGCGGGGCGCGCGAATGACGGCTAGACAGTCATAGATTATGCGATGTCACTGACTCACCGCTATAGAGGCGACACTTTGTTTCATTCTGTCTATTTTATTGGGTGCCACTCCTTACATGCACGTTGACTTGAAATTTTCTTTGTACTTACTTAATATTTATTTTAGGTATAAACTGACTTTACTACGCGGGGCTAACAATATCTGGCATATAATATAGGATGATGTAAATAGTGACGTCATAATATGGAATAATTTAATTTTTTTCGGGTTTTAGGTTCAGTCAGGGCTATGGGAAGTTTCATTCCTTACATATTGAGCCTTTTTTAGAAAAAAAAATAAAAGCCGTGTAAAAATTGTGTTTATTTAGTTCATCATCCTCAGAACATGTTCCCGGCTCAGAAATTGCTTGTATTGTTCCAGTACTATTGTAGCACACCTTCGGCTAAAATAAATATAATAATAATAATGTTAGTGATGGCTAAAATAATATTTTCTTTGTTATACAAATCCGTAAAATTTTATTATTATTACCCACATCAATACAAGGAACAGCAGACTTCTTTAGAAAACGCCTTCCCGCTTTTGTGGTATATTTATCCTCATCGCGAAAATGCAATGAACAGACGCAAGTTCTATCGGATGGTAACCAGGTTTCTTCACTGCGGTTGTTTTGGACAAATTTTACCCATTTTTCCCTTTCTTCAAGGCCCAGACATGGAAACCTTGAATAGAAAAAATATTAATTACTTATCTCTGAACTAGCGGTCCGCCCGTGGTACATATTTCGCAATAAAAAGTAGCCTATGTTCTTTCT
>CAJQZM010004713.1:0-10017 GCA_907164665.1 Colias nastes | reverse complement strand
TTTATTGAGTTTAAAAATCCCTGATTCCATTATAACGAATGAACTGAGCTACAAAATTAAATTCCCTTGAAAAAAGAAGTTCTTAAGTTAATTACTGACAAACTTCAGAAATAAAGTGAAATAAGATTGCAAAGTTTGAAGGAGCTTTGTAGTAATACGGCATAAAGTATTTTATCTCGTTTTTTACTTCGTAATCGTGTAAGAAGGAAAAGAAAACTTACGCCAGGATTCCACTCATGTGGAACATTTCAGCATTAAGGTATGCAAGATATGCCATCACAAAGATGAATATCGGCTCTATCACCCTCACTTCATGTGTGAACCTTGTAACAAGGCCTGTAGCAAAACCCCAAACTACTCCAATACACGTACCACCAAAAGCTACCACTATAAAAGACGCAAAGCCTGCGAGGAAGTCAGTGTACATTAGATTCGATGGCCCCATTTCTCTACAATGAAATAAAAAAGGATTATTTGGATACCTTTTTTATATTGGATGGCACTCCGCCAAGAATTAATGCTAAGAAGTAGGAGCTAATATAAATATTCTATTATCTAATCCATACTAATATTATAAATGCGAAAGTAACTCTGTCTGTCTGTCTGTTACTCAATCACGCTTAACTACTGAACCAATTTGCATGAAATTTGGTATAGAGATATTTTGATACCCGAGAAAGGACATAGGATAGGTTTTATCCCGGAAATCCCACGGGAACGGGAACTATGCAGGTTTTTCTTTGACTGCGCGGGCGATGCCGCGGGTGGAAAGCTAGTTAAAAATAAATCAAAAGTAAGGAAAACATACCTACACTTATATCTTATTCAATGTCGATTTTACCAATGTCAATTTTTTCCCTCATTTTTTATTACTTTTATATTTGATTATACTAAAAGCATTCTAATTTATATTGAAATGGGCTTTTATTATATTACGACAATCCTTCAGAAGAGATAGGAATTGTTGGCAAACGGATGATAAATTAATAGGAAGGGTCGGTGTTGATCCAAAATACAAAAATTTTGTTCAATTAATTTTTTCTTTCTTTCAATATCATTTTCAAGGTCTGATATTTAATCGTTCATACATATAGAAGAACTTTGAAAATACATTTCACATTCATTTTAAGACATTAAAAAACCATGCAAAGATTACGAAATGATATGGGTACATACGTGTAAGCTTCAAACATGTGATAAAGAACAACAGTAACGGCATCATTTAGAAGAGATTCCCCAAACACTACTATGTACAATATTTCATCTACGTGAATCTCTTCAAAAACCGCTAGAACTGCCACCGGGTCCACAGCCGATATTAAAGCTCCAAATAATAACATGTCCAAAAGGGGAGTTGGAAACGCGAACATGCCGGTCTGGCCACAAGCCCACAACGACAACCCTATAAACATTTTAATTCGAATAAAATGACAGTGAAAACTATAACCGAATTTGAAAAAATAACATTGTCGTACTTACCAATGGTTAAAGTATTAAAAACTGTTCCAACAACTGCAAACAGCAGTATAGTTCCAAGATGGTCAAAGAATAACCTGTTAGGCATGAAGTATCCTGCGTCCAAAATAATAGGAGGCAGCATATACAGAAAAAATGTATCAGGCGTTAGAGGTTGCACATGAACACTATGTGTGCTTAATAGCAAAGCGCCTATAAGTACTCCTACAAAGATAAGAAGGCAGGACTCCGGAAAAATCTTCGAAAATCTGGGAGCCATGTGAAATCCTGCAACCAAAGATAATGTATTATGAAACCTTCTTTATTTTTTAAATGTATAAGCTGACATTTCCTGCATGTCTGTGGCTATTTTATGTGTTATGATTTTAATATGACAAACAAAAATCCAAAAAAATTTACGATAAATTTTCTAGTTGTAAATATTAGTTTAGTGTTTTGAATCCTTTATTATTTTATAATGGCAGAGAGGAAAACATCTCCAAACAAAATAAGAAATCACATAGCGAAATCCTATACGAGTATTTATGATATTTTTGTACAAACACGTGAAAATGAAACTTGCTATTCAAAACCTAAACAGGTATCAAACTTTCAAGAAATTTTTAATGATCCCCATAGAAAATATTCAGAAATACGCGAGTCGTATACATTTGATAATACTCCATACGTTACTAGCGAAAAATATCATGCTCTCAATAAAAGATCGAGCGACAAATCAATTGTTCGTTCAACTAGCACTCTCTTTTACGATCTAGATAATTTAGCAAAACGACATTCATATCATTGTGGCTCGGATGTAAAAATATCTACTAATAATATCGTTAATTTGGTTCAAGACTGTAAAAGTAATGGGTTTGATACAAAATCAGATGTAATAGGGCAAGAATGTGCTACAGATATACAAACAGGAATAAATGCAAAAGACAGTGTAGCAATCATTACAAAAAAAGTAAAAAAGTCACCTAATGCATCTCTTATCTCATCTGAAATATATCTTAAAGATAATGGATGTATTGATAAGAATATTAATTTTAATGAAAAACAGCAGAAGTTTTGGTCATATGCTAAGTATCGTACTGAGTACACTAAACCTATTCCTGAAGAAAAGAAAACTAAGAGAACGGATCGTGGTAAACGCACTGAAGATCCATGCCCATGTCAATTATTTTCATATGCCTGCCCATGCACTGATAACAAATCATTAACTAAACTAGCTGGTAATAGTAAGACTATCACTGTAGCTAATCAAGTGTCAAGTGCCATGAAAGCAGGGTCGTACCAAAAAGAAAAAGTGAAGTCAGATATTGCTGTAATTTTAGCGGATAAAGAAACAAGTGCGAGAGCAAGCAATATACACGTAGAGTATGAATCAACTAATAAACACGATGAGGGAATAAAGCGCGTTTCAAAACAAAATGGGTCAAACAATACTTGTAACGAAATTAAATCTAATAATAGTGGCAAATACAGATGTAAAAAACCTCGGCAATACGTATGTCCAAATTGTAATGAGAAAGTTGAAATCGTAACTATAAGTGAGCAAGAAGAAAGTTTAAATCTAAATCTCTCCCCTATCCATCAAACACAAGAAAATTCCAGTCCAGCTCAGTATTCTTATGTCAGTAGCATGAGCCAAAAAAGTAAACCTATATCAGATAAAGATAGTTGCAAACATGAACCACCTTGTGAACTTGTTCCTGTCTGTCAAATTCTTCCTTGCGAACAAGTATATAGTAATTCTACCAAATGTTTTAATAAGCCACCAAAACTAAAGAATATGCCAAGAACAATTAAAGTCACCAAAGCTTGCCGACACCATCCACCATGCACTGTCGCACCTTCTTGTCAAAGGCTTAATGTATTAAAAAACAATTGTGAATACATTCCTCCCTGCCTTCACCGACCACGCTGCATCAATCTACCTTTATGTGTTCCTTTTTCCAAAACCCTGAACTACGATGAACTTATAAACAAAACTGCTAATGAAGAAGACAATAATTTAGAATATCCTGTTTATACTCCAACTAAATACGTTCCCACACATCAGCATGATTCACTTGACAGCGACTTAGAACATCGTCATCACTTTCATACAACTCAGAATACATGTGAATATGTGAGTGAATATGAACCAAGATATTTTTTTGCACCTCAAATGAATTATACTTCGCCATCACGATCACCTTATCAAATGCCATCTACAATGCCATGCGATTTCCCAAAATCAAATAAGTACTGCCAATATGAATGCACAAATTCCAAGAGAAATAGAATAGAAGAACCTGAAGATAATGTTGGTGGCGATGCCATAATTTATATCAGAGACGTTGGCTGTCAGTTTAGAAATAAACATAATTCACAAGATAATTCACTGTTGCACTCAAAAGCGTATAATGCTTCATTTGATGAAAATCATTCAAAAACTAACAACTTTTATTCGAACTATCACACATTGCGATATGAGGATAAATTTACTAATCCATTATCATGTGGAGATCATTCCATGTCAACAGTATCAACAAGTTCTATTGAAATTGATATTCATTGCCCCTCCCACGGGAAAGATTCCAAAAAAATTAGTGATACTAAGCCGATAACGGGGTTTGAACCGAGACAATCACCCGTTATTGCGAATTGCTTTTTGGAGGATCCTATCTTAAACTTGTGTGTTTCCAAAAGCAACAATTTAAATAAAAAACTACGTCATAAATCACGAAAATGGTCACACACACACCCAGTATGCTCTCGTAATAGTTTTCTCAGAAATAAATGCAAGAAAGTATTTTCTGTGAGGCGACGGGGAAAATCTCGACTTAGTTATCAAAGTATTTTCAACTTAAGCTCAGCGAAGCCTTCATCTCACAAAAATACGTTGTAGTTCTTTTATTTGTTGTTATATTTATACATTTTGTTTTTTTTGATAAAAATATAAAACCGTTTGTTTGAAAGTGAAATTTTATTACCTACTACCTTTCCTTTATTAACAACATAGAAGAAATTTCAATCGAAAAGATGTAGTTTATAGCCTATTTTTTATATCCTATAACAGTAGTGAAGAAAAGCTCAGTTAATAGCGCATGCAATTTTCCAATACAACATTTCTATTTCGATATGGCATTTAATAATATGTTTATGATCAGGAATAAACTTTACTGCAATGTAGTTCGAACCAAAGAGGATTTCTCAACACATCGAGTAACTGGCTTGTGTCGTAACGAATCTAATAATAAACTTTAGTGAGCAGAAACAGAGCTTTCATCATGAATATATGCACATTGAAGTTAGTAATTCTCTTATATCAAATGTCGAAGTAATTATCAAACCTCACTGTTGATATGTTCATGTTGTTATCGTTGTGGAATTTGTTTACTAGAACTTGTATGCTATATATTATGAAATGTATATTAAAGTCCCTAATTAGTTTGAACTAACTACGAACACGCATTACATCAACGACGTCATATCAGTACATAGCTATAGCATATCTACGAAAGACTAAATTTAGTAAACAAGAAAACATGTTTGAACATAAAAAGCTCTTACCAATTTTAGCGAGGCTGGCAAAAAATATCCATACACCAATTAGGAACGGTGTTTCAACGCGATGGAATTCGAACGCGGCTATCACCAGTGTACTCTCCTTTTTAGGCTCTTGAGTGACCGGTAATTCTGTTGTGGTCTCCTGCTTCTGTTGGAGCTGGGTGCCCGGCGGCTCCCCAGGTAGGGGTGCCACAGGACCCATGGGGCCAAAACCGAGTCCCGGATACGTTGAGATCCCATCGACTGCTATGGACGGACTTGCTTTTGTGGTGCTCTGGGGAACATGTGTTTTTATTGGTTGAATATTGTTCACGTAAAAATATTCGTTGGTCAACAATAATATGGGCAAGGAAATTAAAAAATAACATTGGGCTAATTGGGTCGGTTGAGTTAAAAAATAATCTTGGTATTTTTAAGATAATGTGTCCACTTAAATGCATAAGCACAGATATATATATTACGAATTATTCGCGTGAAGTCTATCAAAAACAAATCCTTATCATTAGCACAATCATTAGGTCATTATGATTTTCAACACATAAAGACAAGGCTCACAATTATACTGGTTTAAAAGTCTCAAGATTTGTATTTATTATAATTATGTATTTTTTATGGGAGACCAGGATAATTATAAGAGTCTACATACATAAATAAACCTTTTTAAATATTAAATGTCTTGCAACTTTGAATCGCAGACAACAAAGGTATGTATAAAATAAAGTCTGGGATGCTGAGCGAATATAGCAATCCTCTATAAACCGGATTACTATCTAATCCTGTGTCAGCATGTTACGGGAATAGTCTCCGAAATATTTCTGTTGTACTGGCTTACGAATATATTTTGTTAGATCAATTGGTTCGAGGAAGCGTCATGGCATTATTTTACAAACTAATCATGATAAATGTAAGAAAATTATATTTGTTTACGATTCCAGTAGTGTGATAAATTTTTGCGAACTAAAAATAACCTACAGTGACTGAATTAAGATTGATGATATTGGTTATAAAAGTGTTATGTAAGTACTAAGTATATAAAACATAAACTCTACATTTTTCGAACACTTCGAAAATGAGCATGTTCATACGACATGATCATGATGAATTAATACAATAAAAATAACCAACTCAATAAAAGCCTATTTCTTTACTTATTTCATATTACGTCTGTCTTTTATATTAAATACAATAAAATTTGGATTAGATGTTCTCTCTTTGTCGAGAAGGCAATCGCGTTGCGCTATTGCTGAATTCTTGCCAGCCACAAGCCATTGAAGGTTCATCTTGACCTTTGGCCGGACATTCTTTGTTCTAGAACTTTCTTGAACATTCAACTTATAATGGACGTTATTAGAGTAAATGAAATAATCGAGTACGTTTTGAATTATTATCGAAACTCTACCTAAACCTCCTTTGCAACGCATGTGAACATTATTTCAATTTTATTCAAGTTTTGTTTATTTAACATAAAATGCCTAAACATATACATATTTCTTTTAAGTCCTATCCTATCATCAAGTTACCTACGTATACGGAATAACTTCGCCAGAATAACTATAGGTATCCTTCAATATTTAAATAACTGCTTGCTTATTTCTAAATCTCACAGAAAGGAATATGAAAAGCATCTTAATATATTCCAATACACTAGTGTATTCAGATAAGAAAACAAAGAAGAAAATTCTCTTTAGTTATTTAAATATGCGCAGACCAATAAAATACGAATATGGCATCCATTTTCTCAGCCACAAAGTTATTCATATAAACATTTTGTTTATACCGTCACTTCAATAATCGATTATATTCTTGCAAGGTCAACACAACCATGAAAACACGTGCAGTATTTTACTTGCATGAATATTTCGCTTTAAATATTTGTAAGCAAAAATTGTTGACTAACATTTTAGCGCGTTCGCAGAACGAGAGGAATTTAACTAAAATAATAATTAATAAACGATTGACCATTTTGTTACTGCAGTAGTCAGCAGATGAGTATTACAATATTGCTGTTGTAGATTAGATCCTTGATAAGTAGAAGACTTGCTCTAGTCAAAATCATAATATCGATAAAACCGAAAACAAAACAAAGAGTAACAAATGTGAAATGCATTTACCCTGTATAAAATCAATACGTTAGTTGGATAGAATCACATTCGGTTATCTTTCGTATAAAGATTGGTCAAACATTTTATTAAAGAATAGAAATTTGTTGTAATTTTTCAATAAAATATTTGTGTGTATAAAGATAAATTACAAAAACAATAGAGTCATTTAATTGATTTGTTATAGTACCTATCTGTCATATAGGTACGTTAACTAAATCGAACTTTGGCTACAAATATAAACTTCTGACTAAGATTTTACAATAACAGATTTACGTCGTCGTTTAAAGTTCTACAAACTCTTAGGAAAACGACCATGAAAAGTAATGAACTATTACGAAAACAAAATATAAAATAGATTATTTGCTGACTGAATGATAAAATACTTATTTGAAATTCTAACGTTTTCATACTTTAAGATATCGGTAGGCAATATTTTAAAAATGAACCTTACTTTTCAGTTTTACATTTATGACATACTTATAATTAATTAACTGAATACTTACTTCGATAGGATTTGAGTTAGCAATTGAGAGAAGAACAGCGGCAGTGAGCAGGCCAAGCGAACGCCTGCACGCCCGCCGGCTCAAATTGACGCCGTGCTTTAGCGACGTCATATCTTCTAATCCAAATCACCTCCCACACATTTATTTAAACCAGTTTACTTCTTATTTCTTGTGCATTTTGATTTATCACAAATATAACTAATATTTAACTGTTCAGTACTGCGGATAACGGACTAATGTTCTTAGCTCATGCAAGTTAAAAATTCTGTAATTCGCGATGCTGATAAGTTAAAAGCATAGTTAATTTTATGACTGTACGTCGCAATTCTGAAATAACGGATCCTTTGTAATGTAAATTAACATTAAATGTTATATTATTTTTTTGTTTAAAAATGAATTATGAATATTATATGTTTAGATTTATTATTGCAATTTTATATTCAAATTGTATACGAATAAAACTATCAAGACATTGTGCAGTTTTATTTAATAATTGAAACTCTACCGGTATCAAAATAATAAACATGTGATGTAGGAACGACTTCTACGATATCGTCACTCATATCGGAGAAACAGTCTACGATATGAATGATCGGAAATTAATTTAGGTACTTGAGCGCGAGTAAATGTGTTTTGCTATAAATAACAATATTTAGAATAAAATAATAAACCACAAAA
Organism: Colias nastes; assembly: GCA_907164665.1. Taxonomy (NCBI): domain Eukaryota; kingdom Metazoa; phylum Arthropoda; class Insecta; order Lepidoptera; family Pieridae; genus Colias; species Colias nastes. The sequence goes on along the minus strand of CAJQZM010004713.1, from coordinate 1,718 downwards.
TTTTCATGTAGACATTGTAGAAATTATATGTAGAACTTATGATAGAGATGGAGCATGATAGAGCTTAATTCATTATTCTTCAATGTACCGATTGATGCTGATTAATTATTAAAATTACTCGCTACCATTTCATAGCTATAGAACATCATTACTTTCAATACCATACCACACTATGGATCACTACCATAGATCACTTTGACTGACGATATTTTTCACTCTTAAAAAGTTCACGCGTTAAAACTACCTGGCTTTATTTAAGACAAATGACTCTTAATAAACGCATCCTTAGGGCTTCATAAATAATTCCTTCATGCGATACAAAGTGAACTTCTTTCATAACTGTCACGGGTATAATTAATACGTTTCACTATGAAGAAGGTTCTAGACAAGTATTTAAGGAGTGGAGACAAATGCCGTCCAGTTGGCGCCACGCCGCCCTCGACTCAAGAATGTTAGAGCTCCAGGACATTAGTATTTAGTACATATCTACTAGCTGTGTGCCCCGCGGTTTTACTCGCATTTCTCCGCTCCTGTTGGTCTTAGCGTGATGATATATAGCCTATAGCCATCCTCGATAAATGCGCTATCTAACACCGAAAGATTTTTTTTTAATCGGACCTGTAGTTCCTGAGATTAGTGCGTTCAAACAAACAAACAAAGAAACAAACTCTTCAGCTTTATAATATTATAGTACATATACATATTATACTATACACCATGTCTAAGCATTGTAATATCGCTACTACTAATACACAATACGGTCAGTATAAAAGCTATGTGTATTGTAATATCGCCTTATTAGTGCACCTCGAGCAATTATTTTTATATTAGTACATGGCCACGATAGCTACATCAATTTGTTTTATTAACCTTGAATGCTTTAATTATACTTATTACAATTATGGATAAGGTTAATCCATACTAATATTATAAATGCGAAAGTAACTCTGTCTGTTACTCAATCACGCCTTAACTACTGAACCAATTTGCATGAAATTTGGTATAGAGATATTTTTATACCCAAGAAAGGACATAGGCTAATTTTTACCCCGGGACATAGGATAGGTTTTTCGGGAACGGGAACTATGCGGGTTTTCTTTGACTGCGCGGGCGAAGCCGCGGGTGGAAAGCTAGTACGAAATAACATAGCTATTTATAAACCCATTTTTATATTCTATAGATTATTTTCACACTCTCTGAGGTGAAATAATAACGAAATAAAAGAAATATGTTTCTATAAAGCAATCGCGAAATATGAGTTTCATTTAGTTATTTTTATTCATTGCTTTGAACATAAAATTATATTAACGTTATTGAAACATTTATTGGCACATGTCTCTTTTATGTTAACATTTAAGATAACGATCTTTATAAAAAGTTTTAACGTTTCATTTTCTGTTATTATTCCGATGTTCAAAAGAACAATATCTTCCTATAAATAGGGAAATTAGGCCGCGCGAAATCATTTTAAACCAGCTACGACGTAGACGCGTAGACAATGTAGAGCCACTTCGTAGCTGATAAGGATGATGAGCTTATTTTATGTCATAATATTATCGATGCATATAATATTATGTACTAGCATATGTAATGCAGTATAAAGTAATAAGATACAATGCCTCTATAATAAACTATATCATAACAGGGTGAGAAATAATGTTAGGTTAGGTTAGCCTATTACAGCATTAAGGAATATATGGAAGATAAAAACCCATGGA
>CAJQZM010004711.1:0-11017 GCA_907164665.1 Colias nastes | reverse complement strand
TTCAACTTTATTACGGCTGTATTAGCGTCTAGTACCGTAACCGGTCTTTCAGTGCCAGAAATGAGAAAGGGAGCCTCCTCTTAAAGTACGAAGTTGGCATAATTTTCCATTACTTCGGAATTTCAATTACCCAGTACGACTAATTGCGTATTTCCGATACATTGGCTATAATTTAATGTTTATAATAAGTGTGGCTCGGTGCATTCTCAAACTGGTTTGTGGGCTCTTTGCTTCTTCAGATATACAACATTTTGCTTTCTAAACCCAAGTTACGTTGCATTGAGTATTTAAACCGTATTTATTGCTAGCAACGTTATATTAGACCGTTGATTAAAATCACGGTGCATGCTGTGTCATTTTCTTTCGATATCTCTTTTAAGGATGGCGTTTAGGTTTCATTATGGCGGCATGAGCTTTTATAACGGTTGATGCTTTAATTGCTTTATATTTATAGTTTGGATTAGCTGCTTTATTAAGATTGGTATATTTGAATTCTTATCTATAAACATATATAAAAATATCCGCACTTTCTAAAACTTTATTTAGCTTTTATTTTAGAATATCATAACACTCTCCCAATATTAGGTATACTATAACGCTATATGGTATTTTTTGTGCATTTGATAGTTTTTCTCTACAGTAAATGATAAGTATACCATTCAATTTCAAAAATGTCTCCAGCGTACTATATTTTACATTGTATTTATAGTGCAAGATGGAAATAAAAGCAAATAATATAAAAGTGTATTTATTAGTGCAAGTATACAACCCGTCTCATTAACATTATCTAAATCGATATCTACCGTTGAATAATAAAATGGTTGTTTGAATTCGGTAGTAAGAACCTTGATTAAATCTTGCGTATGATAATGACATCTATTGTATGACATTCCGAGCAACAACTTTCTTACGAAACTAAATCGATGTATTTTAGATAACGCAATAGTGTTTCTTTGAATATGAATCGTGAGTGTAGGACGTTTTAATAGGTTATTATTTGAGGTTTCCCTTTGTCTTTATTTTCCTATATAAAATGTACTTGATAAAGATCTAACAGCGTATTAAAATGTTATTTTATTTATAAATATTACTTTGAATCATAAATTTTATCAAATCTTCTTCATATGTATTTTCTTCGTTTAAATTACATCATCCACCTTGATCAGGAGGCAATTCAAGAATGTTGTTATCGTGCTATTTCAAATTTTTATTTTTACTTTCAATTTGAGAATAAATCTGCTATTTCCATAGTTATATATAGTGCTAGATTCGAATCCTAACATAGCACAACATTGTTTTCACGTATCACGATTCCAAGCTAAATCCCGAGTTAATACCAAATTCCGAGGCTTGCACAATACCAATTGTCTCATCAATTTGTTAGCAAACACTATTGTTTATCGCAAAAGGGGATAAAATTAGAGTACAATGAACTGTAACTGTTCATGCTACCTGTACTGGGATAATTGGAGTAACTGGGATACGGAATGCTAAGCCTGTAACTGAGATGCCGTTTAGAAGATGTGTCTGTGCTTTCATTAAGCTGCATATATGCTAGGTATTATCCGCTTTCTAATTAATTTTTATTGAAAAATTAATGAGCTCTACTTTACGATAGTATAATCTAAAGTTTGAATATAGGTAAGTACCTACATCTATACCTTCTATCAGAAACCCATATTTGATTCTATATAATATGATATGTCATACCGTAACCCATAATTTAGGTATTTAGTATTTTAATTATTTAGATTTCTTACTCAATTAGCTTTAGATTTCTTACTGTTGAATATTTTGTTAACAGACTATATATAAATAGGCCATACAAGCAAAACATAAATTATGTTCCAGTAGATAAAGAAGCAAAATAAATGCTGATTAGTCCAAATAAATGTCTGTAATCTAATTAGAACGCTATACTTTACTTCAAACTGACTCATATAATTAAATATTTAATAGCAATTGAATTGCTGTGCACATTCACTCGGTACATACAATGTGTGGTTAAATGCTAATGGAATAATACCTTAAATGGCGACTACAAGACGCATTAACGTAAACTAGCAGGTCATCTATAATACTAAACCTAGCTGGGTAGAAATCGGTTCTAATTATAGTTTAAGCTTTGGGATAAAAGATAGATTAAATAAGTTTTTCGATAAGTAAATAAATATCTAGTTAAACGTATATTAAATGAATAAAGGGAGAGAGTATCTACTAGCCAAAATCTAAACGAAAAGTTTATGACGGACAGTAACATTAATTTCATTTAAATGATTTGTTAGTTCTGTTATTATTTAAGTATTAAAAGTATCAAAAATATATGAACTAACCTGTCAATAAACAGCTAATACAGGGGGTTACGGCATACCTAATGCTCTCGGAAGGAGTTAGATGAAGATGCAACTTCTTAGAACAGAAATAGAAAGTGATTCTACGAACTATATGAATGAAGACGTATTTACGTCAATATTGCAAGTTTGGTTGTAACGCAATTACGTATTCTTTGAAAGCTTAAGAGAAATTATCAAATTAATGGTAACAAAAGGAATGATTCTATGAGCATGAAGAGAAATTTATGGTAACAAAAGTTGATTTTTCGTCTAATGTGAATAATTTACTTATTTAAAACAATGTCTGTATTTTCTAACGATATATTTTTTGATATTCAGTTTTTCTAAATTTCTAATTTCTAGACACGTAACTTCACCCTGTAGTATTAAATCTTGATAATAGCAGTCTCATATTCTGAATTTAACACATGATATTAGTGAAGTATCTTCAATTTATAAATTATAATATTTCGTCACTCACAATTAATCAAAATAATTATACTATTACATAATATTTATAACAGGTTTTATATATTTTTATAACACGAGAAAAAGCCATGGAGCGAGATCTATGCATGCCATGTGCGCACGTCAGAAAATATTCTCGTTGTAAATTCATCACCTGTCAGTTAAACTGGACATGATTAAATCGGAATACATGAATGATTTACGATCCATTTATCTTTGTTTAATGTTTATCAAACGTATCATGTGAATCTGAGGTTCTCTCCGTTGTAGATACGGAAGCGAATATTTAGACGGAGAAATTATAGATAATACTCGTAGAAATATCTGATGTATGATGTATGCGGTTGATAATTTATCAAACGGCTTCTGAAAGCAGCAAGCATTTCTGAAGTCATTTGAAACAACCTTTGTTCTATGCCTGTACCTACTACTGTCAACACTATCTTCTATTATCTGAAAAATACATTATTATTTATTACATTATACATGTAGTTTGTTAATTATAGATAATAATATGTATTTGTATACATGGGTGAATAATTGATTATTGCCCAATAACTTTTAAACGATTGTTAATTTACTGCAAACAAGTAATTTCACATTAGCTAAATGTTTTCTTGATTAAAAACATGCGTTAATTGCGTTTAGATAGGTAAATAGCTGATATACCATTTAGCATAGGTTAAATAATATCGAGTAGTTGTTGAAGTTCAGTGACATGCCAATGTAATGGTGAAATGGTGTCCGGAAAAACAGTTCAACTAAATTATAAAGTGAAATCGAGTGTACACTACCAAGGGATACGGGTATCTTTTTTAGGCATATACTAAAATACATAAGTATTTCACGTGTTTTACTAATCACTGACTAATTGCTTAGTGAATAAATGGACAAGTAGCAACAGCCTTTGAACCAGACCAAAAGTTTGTGGTGTGAAGTTTTCTAATTTAAGTAAGTACTCTATTTAAATGTTATGGTAAAAAAATTACTCATAGTTAAATTTCTGCTGATGATAAAATATGATGGTTCATAAAAAAGCCATTCTCTAAAGTAGGCGGTGAAAAGCAACCTGAATTTAACAGTTAAGTAGATTTTGTTGCCAGCAAATGAAAATAGGCGTGAACATACTTCAGGCTTATCCCGATCTAGATCTCGCGTGTTGATTCAATCTAGGCTGTAATGAGATCCTTAGACCGCAGATACTAGATAGTAATAGCCTTTGTTGAGTCCTATGTGTCAATAATTGAGGAAGTTAATCAAGCTACCAAAGATAGCGTGGTGATCCTTAATTACGTATTGAAATGTGAGGTTACTGTTTAGAATGATGATGACATTGCTGTTTAGGTGGTTTTAAGATTAAAGTTGGTAACTGTATGAATGTGGTATGGTTAAAAGATTTAAGAAGCGATAGAAATATGATGCGTGATATTTTGAATTAAAGGATTGACTTCATTTTAATAAGTAGGTATCATTTCACCCGGTTCTACCACGTGCCTCCCAGATCAGATCTCCTATATTTTTCAATATATCCATCTATTTTGCAGACCTTTTGCACATAGAAGCAGAATAATGGAGGTATCACAGTGCATCTTAAAATGAGCTTATTTTGTATTAATAAGGTATAGATATTAATTTTGACGTAAATAATCTAAAAGCATCAAAGTCTTGATAACTCTGATAATAATCTTAAGGCTACCCAATATATCAATTAAACTGTGCTTACAAAATGTTTAATTTGCATAGTATTAGATTTATTTAACATATCGCGATAAAGATACTGGCACGATCGTGGTTTGACCTGTTGCACTTCACCAGATGAAGTTATTTCGTAAGTCATGCACAGAGAATGCACACTTTCACGATTATATTTAGGTTTATTTTAATACTTGTTTTCCGCCCGTGGCTTCGCCCGCGTTTTCAAAGAAAAACTCGCATAGTTCCCGTTGCCGTGGGATTTCCGGGATAAAACCTATCCTATGTGTTAATCTTAGTTAACATCTATATGTGTGCTAAATTTCATTGTAATCGGTTTAGTAGTATTTGCGTGAAAGAGTAACAAACATACACATACACATACACATCCATCCTCACAAACTTTCGCATTTATAATATTAGTAGGATTTGTATTTGTTTATGAACTTGAAGTATTTTTTTTCTGCTTTCACATCAAAGTTATTAGTTATAATATCTATATATATATAATATAATATCTAATTTATCATAAATAGCTGGATGAAGATGTATGCTATTCTTATTTTATTCATCTTTAGTATTTATGAGATGACATCGTGAGTTACAGCATCTCTATTTTCCTGTATCATAAATTTGATTATGACTACCGCTACGTAACAATAAATCATGTTCTTTTGTTTATTTAAGCAATATTATACATATGATAAATATTTATAAAGGAATATCAAAAATCTATGATATGTCGTTAAAGCCGCATTGGTCCCTTGTTCATTCATTCTATAGCCGACGATAAAATCTGTGGACGGAATGTTATTTATTACAAAACTACTTACTGGCTGACATTATTTACATTGCTAATACTTTTTCATACTAAATTATTTCAACTTTTTATAGACGAGTCGTGTAACTTGCGGTATTCAAAGCCTTATGACGAAATCCTCGGATATGGCAGCATAAACATAAACTTTGACGCAACAAAATCGACTTTATTGGCAGTAACATAAAGTACTTTGTTTCATGGACGGTTAGGAAACCACCTGTCTGTCGAAAGATCAAAGAACTTTAATCTTTCGTTCCCATTCATTTGAAAAGAACCTTAGTTTACAAATCGCGTAGTTTACGGGTAATTGAATAAGTTCGCGATTTACTAAATGCCAAATCGATCGACATTTACGCTATCTGTATCACGAGTTTATAACATTTTAGACAAAGGCGTTGTCCCTTCGGTTCTCATGTAGATATTTAGCTGTTACATTTAGCACGGTTTGCAATTAGAAAATTTTGCTATGATTTATACGTACAAGTACTTCGATATTTTGGTCTATTTCGAAGTCGTATTGTGAAATTACTAACGATATTTGGTTTAACATTTCGTTTAGTGTTCTGTTTTAAATATCACGTTTAGTATTATCTTGTTTGGTTTAACATGAATATTATGAATGAAGAAATTCTCTATTTATCTATAAAAGATGCTGTATTTTTATAATAATTAAAGCAAGACCACATAGAAAAACTAACGATCCAACCTACGATTAATCTTGTTATAGATGTATATAATCACACCTTCTGTTGAGTTGGTCACGGTAAGATTAAAGGAAAAAATGTTGACACACAACTACCCACATTAGAAAAACATTCCAAATCCGACTTTAATCCCTTTAATGTTCAATAATCACAACCAAAAGCAAGCCTGTTCCATTTACTCTTTAACACGACATTAATGCAGTTCAAAGATTTATTCGTGCGGTGAACGGACAAAATCTATGACAGGCTGTACCGTAACACTTGCATAATGAACTGGGATGTGTGTGGGCCATTATAATAAGGACGGTATCAGCCGTTAGCTTAGCCGATAAGAGATAACGGGACCGTGAAGGAGGAGCGGGATGCTTTGATTTACGGTATAGGAATTCTAGTGTAAATTGGTTGAGTGAAATAAGTGGATGGTTTCTTGGATTATGGTTGAGATTTTGGTGGTATTTTACCATTATTGTTTGAAATGATGATTCTTAATGTAAGTATTGTCTGGAATTTTGGGCAACTGATGTGAGTATGGTTTCTGTACTCGCATCCGTTGATGAATTCAATAGGAAAAAAAATGCAGAATATGAGCGTTTCTTTTAAGTTTGAAGCTAAAAATAATCTCTAAAAAAGGAGTCAAAATCGTAATAAAGATAAATTTGACACAGTTCAAGGAGTTAATAAAAAAAGATACAAGATATTCTCGTGTGAAAAACTGCATCCGAGTAATTGGCGTGCGTGTCTGTCGCTCATAAAATAACATGCTATCAACAATTTTATCCTTAGATTTTAACTCAGTGTTCTGTGGTAAAAGGATTCTGTGAAGAACATTTTTTGGTAACTGATCTTATTTGCTCTGAGTTTAAAAGACGAAGAAGAGGATTTCTTGGGCATCAAATAGAAAGGCTGTATGGTGCGCTTATGTATTTATCTATTCTATATATCTATATATGAAATGAATATACAACAAGATATTTTGTGTTAGATGGCATTTAGTCAGTAACTTAGTGATACATTTATCAAGTTTTTAATCATCCTCATTTTGTATTTATTTAATTTTATTTAAATCAGAAGAAAACAACAATGCTTTACAAATGATAGAACTAAGAAGTACGTTCAAACATTCACTTCCTGATAGCATGGTATTTCAATGCAAAGATCATCTTTAGTTGTAGGAGTGAAACCACTAGAACAATAGGGAATAACGGCTGTGGTTCATTCCTATCAAAATTATAGCTTATACTTTTCATTGTAACTGGACAATGTGGTTTCTTCATCGAAGCCTTCGTAATAAAGGTATGAAAATATGAGTGGGCGCTTTTGAGATGGTACCTCGTTTTAACTTGGTATATAGTCTTGATGGTAACAGATCTTATAGGGTTAATTCTAACGGATATTTTATTTTAACAAAGAATTTAAAAGACATATAGATAAGCGCTTCTGAAATCGCAAAAATAATGATTATTAACTTTATGGTACAATTTTACTATAAATTACTACTACTACGTAATGTTACTTTGTATATATTATTAAATTGTATATAAGAAAGAAACGAAACGAATAACGAACTCAGTGACAAAATTTGGACCCCAAAGATTTTTAAATAAATTACACTTTGTTGTTTACAAACCTCAGCGGATAAAACTATATAATCGGATTGAAAGGGCTGAACCTAAATCAGCTTAATAGGAACTAAGCTTTAGATCCTATTCAAGGATAAAACCAAGCATTTTCCTATGTTAAAACGGTTTAACCGCATTCTATAAAATAATAAATCTCTTTATACTTCCCTTTAAACTCTGTCCTTTGGAAGGAGAAAGATTTTAAATAAAATCTATAAATATCAAACTTAATTGCCCTTGGTCATGATAAAAGGTCGCTTCCATCAATAATAAATCCTCCTTTTTTAAAGTCGCTAGAAAACAAAGTAGTGCTCATCTAAAAATCCCCTTTACTATGATTTTAAGTATATTTAACTAGATAGACAACATTCCTCGTTACATAAGCATTTCTAAGGAACTAAAAAGCAACACCGTTGGAATTGCATGGATTCCAAGCTATGTAAATACGACGGGTGACATATTAATGCTACGTGTCGTGTGTATAATCCGGCTTATTTCTAAATCACCTAAGTATATGGATCGGTGGATAATAGAAAACGGAGGAGTTGGAGGACTTTTTTCTTTGGTTATGTTATGTCAAATTTTAGGTGCAAAAATGTGTTAATTTTTATAATACCTTATTTTTTAATTTAATTATGAACCTGGGATGATTTATTTACAACTTACTCCATAACTCCTAGTCTAGGTTAAAGTTAGTAAAAGTGATTATTCTATATAAATATTTATAGAGATAGTAACATTAGAAACACGTCTTTACACATTAAAACTAGTAAAGTGCCATACGTCCCGCCCCTTTATAATATAAGATGGTTAACATTTCATGATTTAATAGACTAGATAATGTCTAGGCAACCTGCCTGGATCGGGATTCCACTTTTTGCCGAGTTATATGGACTACTTTTAAACGGACAGACGAGCGGACATATAACTCGTTTGTTACTTTTTGCAGAAACGTAATGAGTTCTCTTTAGAGATATTAAAGTAAAATCTATGAATCTTCAACGTTTTTGTTGCTAAGTGACGTCATTATAACTAAAAAAAATATATAATAGGTGCTTATGTTACGATTATCTTGTAAGAAATTTGTTCAGTAGCCTTCAAAATTGAAAGCAACTTTTATATAATATGTATAAACTTTTGTACACGTTCCAATTACAGAGGCAAAATATTTTTCGAAATATGTTACGTTAACCGTCTTCCGATTCTAATTCGCAACGAATAATCATTGGCAAGTCGGAAATCTAAATAGCCAGTAATAAACATCGATTAATCTAACGTACGTAGCATGTAAATTGCGATAGAAACAGCTTTATTTCCCATAACCCTATCGCCCATACACAGGAGAGGTCATCCAAACACATCCATATTACCAGCTTAGCAAACACTAAGCCGATATTATCTAGGAATAAGGAAACCTCACAATGCTGCTATAAAATCGTAGCACTCTATATATAAAATTGTAATCCGCTAATTATATTACAAGAAGTAGAAAATAGATTTACCGTAATGTCCGGTCAAGGGTCCCCATTTGTTAATGTTAGTAATTAGATTAATACTCTGCGAATGCTGTGATTTACTTTATTTATAGATTTGTCACGTTGGTGTTAAGATATTTCCTTAATTTAATTTAGAGCACGTGGTTGTGTTCGTGTTTTATAATGCACGATTAATCGGCTTATGTTCTTACGTGAGTGAATTGTTTATGTAATATTTGTGTAAGTCTTATTGTTATTGTTTGTCATGATATAATAAAAATTGTATGTGAATTATGATCCCCGATGTGAATATTAGGTACTTAATTAATTTGAGTTATTTATTTCATGTTAATCCTAATAAATTATAAATTTAGATTTAAAATGAAAATGAAATATCAAATGAGACTAATGCCACTATTTTTGCTTATATATAATTTTAAGCGGTTTATCTTGTTTTCATCTAATCCTTTATTAAATATTGAAATGTTATAATGATGCAAATACTATTACTAGCTGTTAATTCTAAATAATAAATTGCTATTGAATCTCTACAGAGCTTTCCCTACATCTCGTAATTTCCTACGATAGAATAACTGTAAATTATTATTGTAATATTTTACTTTAACCCTCGACTTTGCATATGTGTGGTATGTATTTCCAGCACAAATACTATTGACGTATTTATATTGAACTTTATTGATAAGGTAATAAAATACACAATTAAATGTATTTTTATATTGTTACAGTGAGATGGCGCGGTGGAGCGCGCTGACGCAGCAATGGACAGTTTGGATTTTTCTTATCTTACTGCACGGAGTTTTGGCTACACCTGGTAAGCATGTTCCTATTTACTTTTACATTATATAATTATATTATATATTATATAATTATATATTATATTTATTACTTAGGTACATTATATATATTGCAAATTAATCAACCACGTGTTGATTCAATAACGTTCAAGACTTTATTTGTTGAAGCGATCGCGTTTTTATTTACAAATGTGTATTTTAAAAAAAGGTGAAAGTTTGAACATTCTCAAAAATATATCTCTTTAGTGTAGTTATAAGTTGATGAATAAAAACTAGAGTATGTTTTAGAACATTTACCTATATATAAACTATTTAAAACGTTTCAATACCATATATATATATTTCTTATTTAATATATAAAATATATTGATATTCATTTCAAATTATTAATATTAATACTTCAACAATTCCTTTCACCTCATTCTATGGTAATATACAGTAGGTAGCACAATGCGTTTGTTTATTATAAACAAATAGTGGACAATCAAACTTTGCAATACCTATATTGCTATTGTGATCGGTGAATAGGTTAAATATGTTGAATATTTGTAAATAACAAATGGAAAATAATACATTGTCTGTATGGAAATATTTTATGGATATTATATTTATGATTAAGTTGAAATTAAGAGAGATAATTACGAGTTATTTTTTAAGTTACTAAAATATAATTAATAGGTACCTATTGATTCTATCTCTTCTAACAAGTTCTTATCCTAAAAACTTTTTAACTTCCAGCATCACATTACAAACAAACAGAAAACTTTAACAATCCATTAAAAAGTCATTTACAAAGGTTTTTAAAACTTTATTCCGGTCGTTAAGACAGCTTCTTCCTTCTTGGAAATCTAAAAGATTAGACTAAAACTTATCAAATGATCTACCGTTTTTGTAAATTACTGTAAGGAATTTAGGTCGTATAGAATGTTATCTCATTGTCATGTAGAACCTGCTGCCTTGTATAGTAAATCACCAAAAAGCCAGATCTGGTACTTTAAATACAAACAATCTGATAGGTGAAGACAAGAACGCTGATTAAAGTGTATAGTGTGAGACCCATTTGTAAAAAAGTCTTCAAATAACGATTTTCG
>CAJQZM010004701.1:0-16389 GCA_907164665.1 Colias nastes | reverse complement strand
ACCTACTTAAATACATTTGTTACTTTTATTACAAGACAATTATATAGTTTATACCATAACCACTTTATTTATCAATTATTTGGTATAACAGGAAGGGGTGTATGTACACGGTCTCTTCCTTGACGGGGCGGGTTGGGACAGACGCAATTTGCGACTTTGCGAGTCGACGTTGAAAGTGTTGTACACTGCGCTGCCGGTTGTACACATTTATGCGATTAACTCCACTGCGCCTAAAGATCCTAAACTTTATCAGGTAAGAAAAAATCATACTAAAAGGTGTCTAGATTATAATAATTATGCTTTTGTATGTTGTGTATCAAAACTATGTCGGCTCTTGTTTTTACCGTACCGCGTTCGCGTTTTATAGTTTTCTTTACCTTTATCATTAATAACTTATTTACTTATGTTGATTTTATTACATTAATCTATTTCTTAATTTAAAATTCTTAATTTTCTGAGTAAATTTGCTGTCAAAATCTGGACTTATTCTTTCCCAATCTTGCACAGGTGGCTTAATATCCTATTAAAATATTTTAAGATGGCTCTAATTAATATAACTTACTTCTTACAGTGTCCAGTATATAAAAAGCCAAGAAGAACAGATTTGACGTTTATAACTCCCCTATGGCTGACGACGATTAAAAATCCGGATCATTGGATTCTACGAGGCGTTGCTATTTTGTGTGATATTAAATAGCTTCATAAATTATATATTTTCGATATCTTCAGGAAAATATGAGAATACTTTTGAAAGTGTTTTAATCGTGTTAATGTTATTTTTGTTTTTATATCACTTTGTTAGTAGTTTAATAGTTAAAAATAAATAAACGAGACAAATATTTTAAAACGATATTTATTTTCATTAAAGATACGGAAGCATCCAGAGGTATTGCAATAAATTATTTACAATTCCATTAATTAAACTTTAACAATACTGCATTGCATCCTTCACAATATAATATATACAGAATCACACAACAGGGATACAACGATGTTTTAAAGTATTATTGATTCCAGTGTGGAAACAAGATAGAGCTATCTAGGTTGTATATCGCCATCACTTTCCCACACTGGAAATAATACTGCTTTAAGACATCATAGTAACCAGGAGTTGGTTTTGTTCAGCGTCTGTTGAGATTAATGAATGGCTTTTTACAAAACTATCTGTAACTTTCGAGTAAGTAGTTAGAGATTTGGAATTAATTGACGATAACAATTCAATGGACGGAGCTGCTTCGCTGAATTTGTTTCGTAAGTTTTAGTGGTTCGAGTAGTTCGAGTTCTTTTGCGTCTATATTAAAATTATAGACCGTGTGATGTACCAAAAATTATTAATTTTTGATGATATTATTTTTTTTTGTTCATATTGAATCTAGATCTTACTAGTTCATATAAATATTCTTTATTATTATTTATAATTACTAATTACTGGTAGTTTTAGGCTGTTTGAAACTCGATCCACTAAAATATGAAATATTTGCTGTATACTACAAGTTTATTACAATAGATACAATCAAGGCAATGCTTCGTTTAATTATCTATGCTATTTAAGATAATTTTCGGATTTGTCATTTCATTTATATAACTAATATATTAATAAAATTTAATACACATTCTGTTATCGTTGTATAATGTAGCTGCCACATCGAAAAACGATGAACAATTTTACAAATCAGTCTTGTATTGCTGGCTTGATAATAATGATGTTTACACTTTACAATCACGCTGTGTGTCTAAGATTTTTTAAATAAATTTTTGTTCAAACTACTACGAAAGATTAAGAGCTAAGTAGACGTAGCATTGTTAACCTGTATGGTGATTTTTTTCTTACAGAATAAGGATTTAAATATTACTCACATTATGACTAAAACTTTGGCAGTATTTGTAGGTACAAACATTAGCAAATTTTATTAATCAGTCTATAATATGTGTAAAATGAGGCCTAAGTGTAAAATGATCGATTCTTCAAAATAATATTAAGAAAAATATACACAAAATGGAAATATCGAGATCTAGCAATTCTATTGATATACATTATTAATCTGAGAAGAACTTTTTACTACTTGGATTATATAATGTTTCTTAGACATAAATATTACATACAGTCTTCTATTCACAGTTTATAAGGCTAATGTTAATACTAAAGCTTAATATATTTTAATGCATGATCATAGTATGAGTAAAGCATGTTATAGTTCATTGTATAAATGAAGGATATACTAAATACTTAAAAGTATCTACAAAACATAACATCATAATGAAGCTAGTCGTTGCAGCAACGAATAAGAATAGCGTAGTACTACGTACTTTATAACAAACATGTAACGAATATAGCCCGGTATTATAGAAATAGCCGTCCAATGTCACTGAAAATACTTAAGGTATAATTACATATCAATATTAAATTAAATTATGATCTGTTTTAAATCGAAGTCCATTAACTTCGTAATAACAAGAAAAACCGGATAGTAACAATATTTATGACAGACTATTTCTATTTTACTCAGGAAATTTACGTAATAACTAATTTAAATTAATGTGACGCCTTTGGCTTAACGATAAAATGAATATTATTGCACTTAATAAAAGTAAGTTTCTTTGGAGGTGTCGGTTTCTTGAACATCGAATCATTTAGTATCGCCCCGAAATATCCCAAGAGGCTCAACAGATCTTGACCTAGGAGCTCTGAAAAGATAATTTGTTTAAAGTAAATGCCAAACTAAATTAAAATAATTAATACATTAAAAGATTAAACTATTAAAAATATGATGATACCTTCTTCGTGAAAGCGTCAGTTCAATTTTTCCTTCTTTAACTTGTTTAAAAAGTGTTATTGCTCCGGCGTGACTTAAACCCCGTGTTGCCACGTTGTTTACTGATAATATTTCATCGCCTGCAAACAAATAATTTATACAATTTCATTTTCTTAAAATCTCAGTTGTTATATTAAAAAAAATATTAGTTAAGGTTTTTACCTTCATACACGGTTCCTTTATCAGCAGCTTGTCCGTTAGGGAAAACGGTTTTGACAAAAATACCCATTTGGCCCTTTGGTGAATCAGTCCCTCCGACGATACTAAATCCGAGGCTTTTATGGCCAGGCCCTTTCCAAAACTCTACTTTGTGTACTGTATTATTTGAATATTGTGGAGTGTCTTGATGAATGACAGGTTTATATTCTTGCTGACGGGATACATGGTTACCATAATTAGGAGAACATCGTTGCGATCCCACTCTGCTAAAATATCGACTGCGGCTGCTACTTCTGAGTTGTTCTGGTATGCTTTCAAAGGATCTATTTTGATACAGTCTTGGTACATTTTTTATATAGTGAGATGAATTTTCCTTTATTTCATTTGATTCGTTTTCGTTACATGCTGTCACTGGTTGTGGCTTCGTACTATGAAGAGATATAGGTCGATAGTTTGGATTATTTCTGGGACTCGGCGATGAACGCATAGATACTTCAATATTTGTTATGTTTTGTAAAGATGGGTGCAAAGGCGTAAAACAATTTCGTTCTAGCAATTTTTCATCGTCACTTTTTTGATTTGATAACGATTGCCTATTATTAACTTGAACTTCACATTTTTGTTGGGATTCATTTTCAAAATGTTGCGCTTGTCTGTTATCCAAACCATTATGGACGTAAAACTTATTTTCACTTGGAAAATGAGTTTCAATAGTAATTTGATTGGTAGGTGTCGGTTTGTGTATTGTTTGTGAAATTATGTCAGGTGGAACATTAGCGGCATTATTTTGGGACGAAGGATTTTCGTTTGGATGATTGTTAATGATGCGACTCAATGTGATTGGATTAATCTCATCGTGGGCCATCACCAAATCAACTTGATATCTTTGAAATAGTGCCCCCTCTTCTAGATCAGCTTCCGTTGAACATGAATTAACAATATGTTGAACTTCCTTCAGAGATGATAAGCCTCTTAGCACTTTATTATTTACACTAACTATTTCATCTCCTATTCGAAGACGCCCATCTCTATGGGCTATACCATCAAAGTCAAGTTTAACGACGATGTAGCGAATTTCAAAATTTGAGCCACTTTTATCAAAGTCCACTCTATGCTGGGCTAGGTATACTCCCAAGCTTTCGTCTAATCGTGTTTTGATAAGCCTTATTTTTCTAAAACGTTTTGTACACGGACCTCTACCAAGTATGTCCTTCTCTAAAATTCTGTGAATCCCCGACTCATTATCTGACGAATTATTTTCACATAAATTTGGAGTTGATGAATGTTCGAAAGAGACTAATTGCGATTGCAAAAAGTTAATTTTTCTTGTTTGGACTCGTTCATCTAAAGTTATCGTTTTGTAAACAAAGGGCATCTTTTTAGAGATATTCTTTTTTGGTAAAGGAGGAGGTTTAGCATCACTATAGTCAATGGTTATTTGTTGATTTGAAATATTCTTCGTATATTTACTAGTTGCTTCACTTTCAGTTTCAAATTCATAAGGATGACTTTTATCAATGGGGAAAAGAGCACAAGGTGTTGAACTTCTTCTAGCAGGCACTTGAACTCTGCTTACATTTATTTTATGGTTAAGACTTAATTGTCTGGAAAAATTTCCATAATTACCATCCCTGTTAATAGTTCCACATCCATTGGATAAATGATTCGAATATCCTGGGGGAGAATGATTACTATATTCATCAGTCGGCCGCCCATCACTGTCATATCCAGATTCATTTGAACTGATATAATTACTTAGTCGGTGGGCTTGTAGAATTTCGCGATGTATACTTTGAGTCGATGAGGCCAACTCTTGAGCAGAACCAAGAATAGAATTGTATTCATAAACAGGAAGACTATTTCTATTTCGTGGAATTAGCATCGGGTCATAATCTATCGGTGGTCGATGTGAAATCATAGAAGATCTTCTTGGAACATCCTCTATTCGTCGATAAGGGTAAGGTGTTCCTTCGCATTCGTTTATACTTCGAATAGAATTTCTTGATGAATCAAGGTCGTTTCTCGGAGAAGAATTATTATTGTTATAAACGCTGTTTTCATGGACGGAAATATTATCACTGCTTCTGTACCTCTCTTCTGATCGTGAATTATTTAAATACATTCTTTCTTTTCTAAATTTTGGAGATTTTCTATCTATTCTTTCCGAGAAGCTTTGTCTCATAGAAATAGATCTATGTTGAGATGCAATGCTATTCTCTTCTGGCAAAACAGACAGCTTTGACCTTAAAAAGGCATAGGGAAAGTTTGGTTTTTTGTTAGAAGTATTATTTTGATGGCCATCTAATTTAGGTATATTATCACAACTTATAGCTTTAGTAGAGGAGTTAGCAAATTTTTCTTCCGAAAGTAAATTATTTTTCTGTTTAGTTGGAGAGTTTTTGGTCTCATTGTTAGTATTTTGCAGATCTATATCATCTGAAGGATCGTCAGCTTTAATATAGGTTGACAAATGAGATGTAGAACAGCTCCGATATAAAGATGGTCCATTTGTATAATTGACTGGTGTTTTAGGTGTATTAAGTGATTGCGTTTTTGATGTGTTTAACATACCCGTTGAACCCATTCTATGGAAGAAAGACTTAAAAGGACTCGGCGATCTATCTCTTGAACCACTTCTTATTGATTCTGTATCACTATCTTTCTTTAATGATGCCGAATCTGAAGTACTACGACCCATTTTCCAATTTTGTTTTTTCTTATACTGTCCAGTTATCACTGATGACTCCCCATTTGTAGAGGAATTGTCATCTGCCTCTTTGGGCTCTTTTTTCAACATATCTAGTTTCTTTCCCATACGGCGACCCCACGTTGCGAAAACTGAAAAAATTATGAATTTTAATCTACCATTTTAATTCTACGTAAGTCAAGATATTATATATATCAGTCAATAAGGAATAGTGAACTACCTTTTTTCATCTCTTTCACGTCTTCCTCCATGACCATGGCTGGGAGTGCGGTGACGAGCGTGAAATCGTGCGGGGCTGGCCCGGCGGCGACGTCTCGGCGTGGAGACGGTGTCGCGGCAGCCTGCGGCTCGGTCACTTCCCTGCGCTTCGGCCCACGGAAGAGGCGCATGATGACCGATCACGCAACCATCGCGTCACACCGCACGCACTACTTACTCTGCAATTAAACATAAGCTTATTAATTATTTTAAACTTATGATATTAATACACGCATCTATAACTGGTTCGTTATATGTATTATCATACTTTTCTTTCAGGATTGCGTGTGCCATTTCACGGTAAGTGTGTTAATATGTTTGAGGAACTAATTACGAATACCGCTACTTGTCTGGTTAAACAGAAGAAGAGCTAATGAAAAACTATTGTACATTAACATTTCTTATAATCTATCTATACGCAGAACAGTTCGTAATATTCCAGGTATAAATTGCATTATACATTAAACGCTTTTATCATTATGTTAAAACGCAATTATGCAAAATTTAGTTATCACGTATTACTCAATGTGAGTACTCGATACATGATCGCGGTATTATGTTAAGTTTTGCAAGGCGTATACTGAACTTGTTTGCACGCAACGTATGGCATAAACATGTAAATATGCCTCTTGCTTTAGTTTTATAAAGGACACTTAATAAACGCAATGGTGAACGCTTTTTGAACTGGGTTACATTAATAATAGAGATAGCTTTAGGAAGATCTTGCGCTAGCGGACGTCCCGCCTACTCTGCAATAATAAACAGCAATAAGTAATAAGTAATTTACTTGCAAGGAAATGATTTAAACTGTTAAGAACTGGACGTGAAACGGTAAGATAGTAGGATGAGGATTGTGAACGGGTGTCATTAAGCGATACTACATGACGGATATTCGTAGATACTATAATTAGATGAGACAACAATTATAGCTTTAAGTACATATTTATGTTCACTTATCGGAACTGTCGTGTAACTTATAATGATAATTGTTAGTATGGGCGGAAGTCTGTGACTGGTGTCCAGACATTAGTATTATGCATTGCTGACTGGAGATAAAAGGCATTAATTTTACAATTTCTTTAACTACAATTAAAAAGTAAGGAAAGTTTTTTTAAACATAATAAGTCTAATCTATAATAAATCTACATCTAATTACAAAAATGATTTATGTTGTATGCAATCATCTTTCGCTACTTATTTGGGTTGCGTTTATTGTCTTTATATCCTTCAATACGAATTACCTATGACATGAATAAATTTCGTAATTACTAGTAAATACGTTTTGGAAGGATATATTCATTAAACGCCTATTATACATCTTCCTAACGGATACGGATATAAATTTTAGTTATCGATTAAATCGTTTAAGATCCGCTAGCTATCAAAGACAAAGTATAGAGATTTGGAACGCAATATTCATCTAGATACACAAAGCATGCGAATACCGGACTCGCTTCTGCAAGCAAATTCAATCGTCTTCCGCAAAGTATTCTATTTTTTTAATGGTCTTAAGTCATGTCCATTTGTTTCTTACACTTCAAATATGCTGGCCAGATTTTGAATTGAAATTAATAGCGTTGAATCCACATCTGTCTAGTCTGCATTACATGTATTTTAATTCTGACCTATCCTATTCCTAAGTATCTACATAGTATAAAATAATATCCACAGATTTTTAGTAATACATATTTATATTAGACTGGATAATTCACGTAATGCCATTTAGTTAAAACTCAGAAAAGCTCCTGTAATGTAAACTAGACAACTGATAAAAATACGTAAATGTTTTTATTACAATTCTTACATGCTTAATGATACATAAGATGATACATTACACAGATCGAACATCCAAAAACACAATGTTCATCATATTTTTGTTAGGGATTAAGTTCACAAAGGGGTTAGCGAATCCCTGGACCCTGATACAATTATCAGGGTCACTAGCCACTGCGCCGTTGGGTCGTAAAATGATTTCGGATGTATGATGTGTATGATTTAATGGAAAAAGGTTAAACCAATACGCATATAATAAAACCGCGAGTATGAGTCGCAAAAACAAAACAATTATTATTCGGTGTCTCTATATGAGTTTAAATAAAAATATTTATGGCACGTCCCGTACAGGAAGTAAGCTGTTCCGGTGTATGAGGGGATAAATATAAAATTCTAAAATGACTAATGGCATTCGCTTAACTGTTATCGTTGGCTCATCAAACATTGAAATTAAATCGAGTGGGTCGTAAGCCTGTAGGCGCCAAGGATATTTTGAATGAAACATCAAAGAGAATGCCATCAACCATATTTAGTTCCTGTTAGGATGATATTATAATGATCTTGTAAAAAATAATTTGGCCCAATTAGCGTGATTAGCAATATAAAGTGCTCTGATAATAACAGACGCCGACATGAGTATTTGTCAAAGCTTGCACCCTACATTTTAAAAATGTAAAATTATGACGATAGGTAAATGGCTGCAGTAATACTAGTAAGTAGTCGTAATGGTTATTATTTTTATTATTAATTCAAGTGCTTATAAGACGAATAACGATAGTAATGTCAAATATTATTCAATTCATTTGAGTCGGAATTAAATTTCTTATCAAAATTAAAAAGTAGAGCCATTCTAACATTCAGTTTTAAATTATTTCTATAGAGCTTTATGTGTAGACTATCTCTGTATATAATCTGTACCTACCTGAATTTTATGACTGAACACTAAAATATCCACTTTTAACAAGGATTATAGTAAATGTAATACAACATATTTAATTTGTTGTGAAATGTTTTGCTCAGTATTTTGTGCGTGTATATAATAAGGGCTACCTACTGTAATTATAAACTACATGAAGCGGCATGGTAGCTTACTCTTCATTCTACGTATATTCTATATGTAGTCAAGCTGCATTCCTCTTATATTAGTCTCTAGGTACATAAATAATGCACAAGAATAATTTCCATTCTGTTACAGGGCAATAGCTAACCATAAATATGTAACTTTTCTGAGCAAACTTAGAATGGGACGTTTTGCTTAGTTTAAGTTTACTATGACTGTATCAACATGATTAATTTGTATTCTGTTTGTGTAAGGAAGAAATAAACGAAACAGGTTAATTTCAACATTGTTAAAAAGTTTTTAAGGGTTCGTGCTATTTATTTATTTAAGTGTAATTTTAATAGGTAAATACCAACTACTTACGACAAATGGGTTGCCAGTATTTTTTAATAAAACGCATACAGAAAGAATGAAGGTAAGGACGGAAAGAACTGGGAAGGGTTTAGTGTATACCTTGAGTGCAGTATTATGGTATAGTTGTGTTGTGCATAGCTATTCGTAAGGCTATTCGTTACTCATTATTTTGAGGTATCGTTTATTTGCACGTCTAAATTAATAACTGAGATTGCTGTACTTACTCGTGGTGGTTAATGGTTAAAATCAAACCGGACCCGAATATTCAAAGATAGTCATATTATTTCAACTTTATTTTTTCAAAAAAAGACATGCAAAATGATTGCTTGTATTAAAATTATTAGGTACTATTGTAATAGTCCTTAATAAACCATGTAGGCTAATGCGTCGGCGATATATCCTTGTCCTTTATTTTTTCAATTGTACATACATATTATAATAGGTGTAGGTAATATATGTAAGTTGCATAATAGTTACTTAGTAGTAGGCGTAGACATAATAATAATATTCATAATATATTAGAAACAAATGACTGTTGACATGTGACTTTACGCCTGATTAACGAACGAATGTGAATACGCGCGTTTGACTAATATATATGTGAAATTGAGACAGCTGAAACAAAGCAATATAATATTGTAATTTATAATTTATAGTCGAAGTCGTGTTAATTAGTTGAAAAGATTTAATGAAAGGGTTCTAGTGGTTGCCGTATCTATTGCATTCTGATATTAATTTGTGGTATACGATCACTTGCACGTGACAATTCACATGTAGATGTTAATTAAATGCCATTCCTCAGAACCGTGTCAACGAATAACGTAATTTGATACATTTCTCGTGTTAAAATAACGAAACATGCCAGTTCGTCATTTCTAGATTACCCCACACTTAAAATTCCTAGCGGTGGAGGATAGGAATACGATGCAAGCCATTCCTGAAGACGATTTGTAGGTATACGAAGTTAGTAATTACGAACGTTCTTCTTAATGATGCTGGCATACAGTCGAGCAAAAGTACGTATATGTAAGTAGATGCTTATTTCCCTACCGTTATTAATTTAATCAACATAGCTATGGGAATGTCCTTTGATATTATAATACGCTTACGTTTGATTATTTCCTCGTTCTTTATAATATCCAACGTCACCTCAATTTGTGGAATCTATGATAATGCTAACAGGTGATAAAAAATGTTTTGCTCTGTTGGTTGCTTGTAAACTGTTAGATTTGAACCAAAAAACTGTAGTTACGTGTTCTGCTGATGTAGTCCATAGCAGTATACTCGGGTATTTTTATCGCATACATAGCATTTGAAACACGCGAAATGATATTTGTTGGTGAGTTCCTTGCGTAGAACAGGTTGGCGGTTGATTGATCAGTTAAAGCTCTTCAAAAACGAAGTAGAAGCTTTGGCAATCAAGTATTACCTAACATGTTTACATACAGAAGCTTTGTTTTGATGTGTTAGTGGAAATGTGTACGCAGTTAGTCCCGCGTTTGACGGGCATTGACATCGAGTCGCGACTCGCGAGGCAGGTGCGCGTTGCTAACTAATATACCTACCTAAGCACGAGTGTTCTTTGCTAATAGCCAACTCACGAATAACCAAGATGCTGGTTATATCGCATGCAGATATTTCTAAGAATGCTCTCCTTCTTTTTGTTCGCGTATCATTCATTACGTGTGCAGAATGCGTGAGTAATATCCTTATACATTTAACACTAGCACTTATTTTATTGCTTGGTTACGGATATTTTTTTATGCGTGCCTATTGCTGGATGCTACATTCTTAGATATTGAGTAGATATAGATTTCAATGGCTTCTAAAAGCTGAGCGACAGAAAAGTATCACCCAGGAACTCGAATTCATATATTTTGTTAATTATCTGCATTATAATTATCATTTATTGATACCTAGATACTTAATAGTGTCAATAATATTTTATCTCAACGTGAATTTAATTGAAACACTTTCAATCGTAAATAGTAGATGTAATGCAACGACCAATCAACATTTATCACAAACTTAGCCTTATTTTCGTTGTCGCTCGATACCTTATTCTGTTTAAAGTAAAATGGAACAGAGAACGGTCCGACGGTGAGCGAGCTACAAAAAGGTTAATTTGTAATTGTAATGTGGATTAGAAACACCGTGTACGAGAATACTCAATACGAGTGTAAACATATGACCTAGGAACATTATTTATAAATGCAGTGCGATGACTCACCTCATGCCAAGAATGCTCATGGAGCAGACGGACGGCGGCGTGCGCAGGCGACGCTTGACTGAAATAAGAAATAAAACACTTTTCAATAACTGACGTTTTTACTTTCTATCTAGTTTATAACGTTATCTGATAATTAATTCTAGAGTTCTGAAGAATCAGATACTTAATCTTATATCTGCAGGATATATGCTGTGCTTAACATTTTAATGCGTGGGGCTTATACAAAGCTGTGGTAAATTTTCTTAAGTTAATAAAATTTTAATATGTGGATATTTTAAACTACGAATCATATCAGATTACTCTTTTCATGCTTTAATAAACAATATTACTCAGTGACAAGAAACATAATATTGCTCGAACTTTTCAATAAAAACCTTGTTTTTTGCAAAATTTAATAAAAAACAAGTTCACATAATAGTTTTACCAAATAAGTTAGGTAATTGTTCCCTCATTATGATAGCGGCAACTTTTTGCTGGTCATTAGGTGTTATTATAATAACCATAATATAACCGCGTAATAGGTGTTTATAGAAGTTGGTTTTTATAATGCAAGCGGCACGAAGGGATCGGAAACATAAAAATTCCATCACGTACAAAATTTATCGCCATCCATAGCAGGACAATAGGGCGGCGTCGAAAGAGTGGCTAATGGTAATGGCATCATGGCTCAGCCGCTCACCATGACATGCAAATAAAGCTGTACCAGTGTTACGTGATGTAGAGATTTTGGAAGCTAAACATTGTCGAAAATATCGAAACTCTCTCTTATGTGTGATAGATTTCAATTTCTCCAGTTATTTTGCAATGAGTTCCTAAATTCTATACTATCCTATCATTGGTGGAGGTTTTTAATCTAGATGGTTTTTCAGCTCTAGCTGATTTAATTTAAAAAAAGATAATAAAGAAAAGAATAAATATTACAAGTTTTATAAAAATATTAATTAGTTATAATTCTCTTTATTCAGAGCTGCTTTATACAAATCTTAGATTGTTAGGTAACTAATTTGTATAAAGTTAACAAAATATAGACAGTATCTAGGTAGATACTGTCTATATTTTGTTAACATGTTCAACTAATTATCACACCATAATATAACAATAGCTAGAACATTATATTTATAAACAGAGTTTGACGAGGCAAACACATCTTGAAATAAATAAGTTTTCAGCCGGCTGAGAACTTCGAGTAGAATCCGAACAAAAAGTAGCGTACTTTTGACGGTCTCCGATACCTTTATATATTTTTTGCGCAAAAATTACTTACGGCACTTAGTAATTATTCAGTTTTTCTTCCGTTAAAGTTTCAGGTAGATAAACCAATAAAGAAATGAAAACATTTCGTATTATGAATTTTAATACATTGCAAATTGCAGTTCACATAAATAATTTTTACAAAAGCATTGATGTACGTCATGGCATTTTAATTGGTCTGAAATAAATATTCTTGATGGTTTTTTCAACTTCAATCCTTTATTGCCTAAAGCAAATAAATTCCAATAAAATCTTTAACAATTTCACTTAGATAATTTTTGTTTACTTAATAGTAACAAAAAATATTTCACAAATATTTGTATAAAAACACGACCTTCCATTCACATTGATTTTCAAGTATTGCGAAAATCTATATTACTTTTCATTCTCAAATCAGTTTAATTTGTATTTGGCCAATATCAGATGCAATATTAAACATTATTTTTAAGATTTACAGGTTTGTAGCTCTATATTTCATAATATTAACCGTAATTCTGTACGGGAATAAAATCTAACTTAGGTCCTAAAGTTGATCTAACTTTAGGACCTATTCTATTATTCCCGTGTTAGTGACTATAAATTATATTATCTATCCAGTTTTCTCATAATATGAAGATACTTGAAATAATGGGAACAACATATTTCTCGAATAGGGTTTAACCTCACATAAGTCATCGTTATTATAGCAAAATACCTACGTTTGAAATATGTTTAAACAATAAATATCACTGTAAATGCTACGAGATCAGTATTTATTGCCTTATTAAAATATCGATTGTAAGAGGAAATACAAAAATCCTGAAAGGTAATTTGGATGGATAATTTACGAGATGCGTATGTAAGTACATAATATATTTAAGATAATTATAATACACACTTTCTTGTCTCTTTGTTCTTGTGGTTTGACTAGCTTGAAATACGGCATACCTACTTTAGTAGGTTTACTAGGTGTATCTTCTGGTATCTCGATTGTATGAACTTATTGATATTAGTTGTTATAGTGTTTCGGGTTATTGTACTTTTTGTGGTACCTAGTTGTCTTTTAAATTAATAAACCTTAAAATTTATTTAATTAAAAATATAATTATATTACTACACTTTCAAAAACTGTACTACAGCGACCCCGTATTCAGCCTGTCCATGACCATGAATTACGTTGTTATTCGGTTTTGTAATAAAATGACATTCAGCCGACATGACGCGTTAAAATAAGTTATTTAGATATGAATGCAATCAATTTGGGCATAAAGAAAGGGTATCGTGAGCACTGTGCCGGTAATTTGTCGCTTGTACTGTTAAGCGAACAATTTATAAGCATGTGGGCGGGAGGAGAGCGCACGCGCATCGTAGGCGGACACAGCCATTGACGAGAAATGCCCTTCGCGAGTGCTTCCACCTACACCAAAATGTGGCTTTTATGATCTCCTACAATCGTATTTTAATAAAACTTTAACACGTTTACTGCAGCGTCGCCTTGAAAGTAAACACTGGCAGCTCATGTATACAGCTGTTTGTAAACAATTGTTTTTATTGAAGGCAATATTACCGATATTGGGAAAGTTTTATTGCTCTAGCTTTTGTTGTTTCAGGAAAGTGACTTGAGAATTCCTTCCGATTTTGTTGTGATAGATTTCACAATGTACACAAAGTACCTAATGATAATATATCTCAACCGTTCATTCAACGGTATTTTAGGTTGAACAGTAGGTTTGCTCAGCGCGAATCGTAGTAAGTTAATCAAATACGTCAACATGGTAGACATTAATTGCGGCTAATAAAATAAACTCGATCGGCTCCAGCAATAATATCTTGAAATGTTTCCTGCCACAAAATTAGATCTTAACCAGATCGTGATTCAGGATAATTACGGATGCGTTAATAAGTAATTCATTCAATAAGTATTTCTTATTAATTTTATGGTTAAAAATGTGCTCTATCGTGATGCGGAGTTTTGCGTGTTCTTTATTGTCTTTATTTATAGCGATCATTTGCGGTGAAATGAAATTGTAATGTTACAAGAGAAGTAGATCGGATCACGATACATTAGGCTCATCCGGAACTCGCTCTTATGATTTGTTTCACGTGTTACGAGAATTCGTCGATTCAAGCAATTATTATTTTAGCAGTTCGTTACGCCTCTTGGCCACGCTATAAACTAAGTTATTTCATTAATTAAATATGAAACTAATTAAACTTTTTAACGGAACACCATTCATTAATTATATTATTATTATTTATCATCTCAGGATTTTTGGTTTGTTAGTTTTGTTCGTTTAACGGATTTGAGTTTACCACGCTTCTTTGTGTTTAATAACTGACTTCCTTAATATTAATGTTATTGTTGTCGGGCAAAATTGATTATGTAACCTGTAAATAACTGAAATTAAGTCGTAAAAGGTACTTTTTTAATTGCTTTCTTTTGTGTTATGTTGATCATAAAAACCCAACGACCGTAAAAAAGAGCAACAGAACAAAATGAGTATATACATTCATTTAAAATATAATCTGCCACATCGACACATCTGGAGCTGATTACGATCTGGTAAGTGTTCGTTCAAACTTGGAGATATTGTAAACGTTTTATAACCTTAAAAATGTTCTCTGGTCACATGTAATATTTTGTTTCGTTTTAAAACATTAATAAATTTTAACCTTTGGAAAGTTGGTCTGTAATGATAATTTTTGCTGCCGATTTTTATGGCCGGCGCCATCGAATTTTTATATTTAGGTACTGTATTCGATCCTTCTTAGAATAAACGAAAAAAGCGTTTCTTTTTATTTCCAAAGAAGCACGTGATAAACAACAATCGTAGTTGTTGACAATCTCCGACTAATCAGGCACGACAAATTGGATTAGAGAAAGGAAAAGAAAAAGAGAAACAAATTGAACCTAATGAGGTGCCACAAATGAATCTATACTAATATTATAAAGCTGAAGAGTTTGTTTGTTTGTTTGTTTGTTTGAACGCACTAATCTCGGGAACTACTGATCCGATTTGAAAAATTCTTTCAGTGTTAGATAGCCCATTTATCGAGGAAGGTTAAAGGCTATATTTCATCACGCTACGGGCAACAGGAGTGGAGCCACGGGGGTGAAACCGCGCGGAGCAGCTAGTACAGGATAAAAACGTTTCATCTCATAATACTTGCATGTGATGTTTTAAACCTAAAAATAGTCGAACGTTCATTTTTAATCTGATCCCATATCAGTCCAGAACGAGACAAGCCATCCAGTTTTTTATTTATGATATTTGCGTTTTGCTTTTAATTAATTTACTTTGCCTTAGAATATTGTTTCATTATAACCATTTATCCAAATTGCAGTTGTGAGTTAGTAACAACTAACAAGGACTAGATTGTGGCGATTAATCGTGGCTTAGATTGTAACATGGTCAGAAATTATCGACAGGTTGTTCAGTTACCTAAAAAGTGTTGCGTGATGACTTGATTGTAATAACAAGTTGTATTCAGTGAAAGCTGTTACTCAATCTACGTAATGAGTTCAGAAAGAGCGATCATGGCCGGCGACAGGCGATTCACGCCGATGTTTCATTAGTAAAAATTAAAATTCCAATTAATACATATGTATCTCAAGTCCATGGAACCTGTTCGCTTCCGGAGTTACGCTAAACCCGTTTGCTTATAATTTGTTCTTTTTGAAACATTTTAAATACGTTTTTACATCTCGTTCGCGGCATCTTATGTAGCCCAGTGAAATTAGGTAAAAAAAGGGGTCAACCTCGGAATGAAAGATAATAAGCTGGAAATTGGTAAAAACCTTTGT
>CAJQZM010004696.1:0-16002 GCA_907164665.1 Colias nastes | reverse complement strand
TTGCTGAGCAGAAATCTGCGTGAGAAACATCCAAGTCATAACTGTATGGGCAATTTGATGACAACGCAAGCTTTGAAAACATTAGAAGTCCGATTCTTGGCTCTCAAAACCTTGCGAATCAAGAAATGCTAGTTATTTCGTAATTAATAGTACAAAGATATCCTGGGCACATAAAAGATTGCGTCAAGCCATTATAATATCAAACACATGGAATTTTAACTCCCCATTTTAAGTCATTAAAAACATGGTAGCCGGTCTTTACATGTACACAATGTATTAAATTTAGATGTAATGAAAACCTAAGTCTGCTGCTAAAGATATCATATAATACACCTTATTTCCATCACGTTAAGGATAACATAGATCGCATAGTACATTCACGTGCGTAACGGTATGTAACGACCGACATAACGTACTCCAACTTCACAAGCCCGCAAGGTCACGGCATATGCCTGTATATCACTGAATACGATTATTATGGAAATACATTTTCAAGGTCCTGAAAGTCATTGATAATGTTTTGTTTGAAAATACCTAACTTCTTCAAGTAACAATAAAGGAAGTACAAGCTGTACGCTGTCTTATCTATCTCTTTTGACTCCCAGTCCAAATTTGTGTGAAATATCTATTTTTGTATTGCAATACGATGACATAAAATATTAACATACATAAATATTAAATAGCTTTAATAAATGGCCTTGACTTGACACTAAAGCATATTTAAAATGTATCTAGTCTATTCATCTTCCTTGTTATTTCTAGTATATGTAGTTATGTTGTATCCTCAAAGCAAATAGCTCCATCTCCATGCATAGTTCTAATTTATTCCTTGGAAATTTTCACAGTATACATTACCGTCTAATGGTATCTTATTCATAGAACTTTCAAGGTAAGGCAATTATCTCAAAATCGGCATTCATAATGCACGCGAGATCGGAATAACAATATATAAAGCTGAGCAGATTTATCACAGACCACTACGACCTTAATAGCGTCGAGATAGATGTCTTTGTGTTTACTTTGTCTTTCATTATGTATGTTTTCACTTGATTTGGTTTAATGTTATTGCTCTTAAACGATTTCTAGTTTGATTGCGTTCATAATGTCTTCTGAGTTTACATCTAGTTCCTCTCTTTGTTTCTTTGTTGTGGTACCAAATGTAGTGCTTTATTTTTAAACTTTATTTTTAAAAAAGATCCTCTTGTCTTTGTTTCTTTGTTGCTGTGATACCAAATTTGGTGTCGTTAACTCTAGTTTTAAATACGTTATTCTTTTAAGTTTATGTAGGTTTTGTATAATGAATTCAATTTGACTTATTATCTTACTATGGTGATTGCAATCCTGGCAAGATTTATAATGCAAAAGTGGTATAAAAATTGGAAAGTTTATCATTAAATTATGGAGTGAAAAATGAAATTTTCAGTTTCAATATCACATTCCACTATCCTATTTATATTCAAATACGTTTTCAGCATTACCCACTTTAAATAGGTAAACATATGAACAGTTATTCGAGCACAAAGCACGAATGTGAGCGTAGGCGCTAATGCGTCTGTTTACGCAAATTATAAGTTTACATGTCCTAGTTTGGAATCGTAGAGGATGAATGAAATGCTTTGTTTGCTCTCTAGACTTATTGAAGCATTTTATGTACAAATATTTATGATATTGCAGCCGTGTATTCAGGTTTTTTTAACCTTAACACGTGTGCTATGATAAATATGAAGGAAATGGTTTCAGATATATTGAAAAAGTTCTGCATTTATTGTCCGAAGTGTTATCAGATTGAACTAAACTTACGTTCAAAAGATTCGTTTGTATTGCTAACGTATAAAATCTGTCAAATCTTTATAACCTTTCTTAGCTGGTGGCCAAACTTATTCAGAAACAGTACCCTAAATTTCAGCTTCAAAGATGTAGGTTTAAATATACGATCTTCTGTCTTTGCCAAGTCTTAATGTATTGACCCACCCAAATCGAGTCCAAAACCTCCTACTGCCAATAGCTCCACACCAAATCAGTCTGATTAACGAGTAACTACCAAACACACGGTGCAGGTTGCCGGCAACCAGAAATAGCCCGCCATAACTTTCGGCTGCTCACAGTGCAACGCCCTTGAACGTTTATTTTGACGTCCCGAAGCGATGAGGAACACAAACCACCGGACATGTGCTGTGTCCGGATTCCGAGGTTTTTGTGGAAGTTTTTGCTATTTTTCCGTAAATGTGATGAATGAATACTGAATTTGCTTGTTTATGCTTCTGAATGAAGCGTATGAATTTATAGCTTGTTAATGATGTGCTAAGATCTGAACCGTCTGTGCTCATTTCGTGAGTGATTCGCGATTTAAAACCGTTTAATTTGAAGTAAACAGAACGCTCTGTAGGCATGCCAATTTCTTTGAACGTGATTGATTTATATAAACTGTATTGTTTGTTTTTCGAAGGAATCAGGATAAACGGTGTTACAGGGAACTTTTAAGGCCAAACATTTCAAATGATTGTAAATTGTGGTTATGGTCGTTTTAGTTTAAATTAAGAAGTTAGGACTTGTTTTAAATAAGAAAGAGTAGTTGGTAACAAAACTACAACATGAACTTAAATAGACAGATGCACACATTGTGCAAGCGAGATGGCATGATATCGTTCCTTTTAACATCTATTCTTTTACGACTGCACTTCGTTATAATAATTAGTAAAGCGATGTATTTTATTCCTTTTATATCATAACCGCTTTATTTAGTGCTTGTTAAATCTTTTACTCAGTTGCTACGTGATAAACGGCCTAATAACGCTGTAATCGCTTCAAGTAATTGGTTTAACGAAGCCTCAAATGTATATGGCGATAGTAAACATTAAATACAACAGTCATATCAACTAAATACTATGGCCATAACCGTTTTTAATTCACGTCGGTATTAACAACTCCAGATTATATCTATGAACATTTTATACATTTTATAACTTATGTCCTTGTAGTAAAGTTCAAACTTGATCAGTGCTTTCCAAGTTTGTCTTAGAGATGATCTTAAAGAAGCGTATTTTTAGACATAAAGCACATTAAATGGACAGTTAAGATTTCAGATGGCAATAAAGGTGTGTTGATTGCAATAATAACTGGGTACGTTGCAAATTATCTTTTAAATTGTTTTATGTTTGAAGATTGTACATATTTGGGTTAGTCGTTTAATGTGGTAGCTTTATCGATGGCTGTAAAAGCTAGATGGCTTATTTAACTGTAAATGCAGTTAACGAATACAATATTATATTCATTTTATAAATTAATGCAAAGCATAGTGTACTGTCTTTTGTGTCTCGCTTTCTTGCTCGAATCTAAAATTATCTCTGAAATTATAACTATGACTATGTTTACTTTTTTGCTGTGTGGGTAAACTTTTGAGGTTTGGTTTTAAAGATGCATCCACATTTTCACAGTCCTGAAGCATACTAACACAGGCACTCAAACTTTATTCATACAAAATAAATGCATATGTCATTAAAATCATTTGTCCTTGCACAATGTGTCACGCTTCGCGCACGCCGGTCACTCGCAATTGTTCTCAACAACTGACCGACGGACATCGACCAATCATAATGCAGATCGCTTTGTTGAGCGCTGGTATTGTCAACATTTGGTTCATTATCTGTTTTGAATGCTAACTTTTTGTTGCTTTTTTGTGGTTAGGCTGTATTTGTGTGATACGCAGTGGGTCGCCTTTTACGTTTTTTTTCGTTTCGCTGTTTACCTACATATTGCAATGCACATTTATTTTACGTATATTTAATCGGAACAAAATTACCAAGAGAGATGCTAAAAGTTATGTGACATAAGTAATTGCTCGTGCTCATACTGCAGTACTCGTTTTACCACGGTAAGTTGGAAATTTTGATGCCTTTTTCCTTCTGTGTTAATCTAACAAGATTCTAAATAACTTATATAATAACTTGAATAAACCACCTTATTAAAGTTCATATAATAAGTTTTTTATCTGTACGTCGCAAATAATTCCACTCTATTACTCAATGCTAAATATATGAATTATTCGATCACAAAGAAAGCATACCCAAAGTGCTACAAATTACAATCAATACCGAAAATTTGATTACGGTTGTTAAAATAATTGTATTATAATTTCCAAGTACGTAGCAATAAATTATCTAACTGGTAGCCAAATTACATGTACCATAAATAACAATTAGATTTGGACGGCTTATGATATAATTATAGTGGTTTTAATTGTAAATAAATGGTGGCACGCCTTTGATCGCTTTTGTTTTAGACTATTCTGTGCAAAGTTTGAGTTAACTATAGCTATGCTATGCAGCTTTGCTCCCGTGAATATATGAATGAATCTCATTCGTAAATTTGGAAAAAGACTTAGCTGTGTCATAGTATTTTTAGTACTTATAATGGCTGTGTGGTAGTTTAGATTGAATTGAAGTGATCTACTAGCTGGACTTCATGGTTTGTCGCGTAATTCTTGGGACGAAACAATTTTTATTAGCCTCTTCGTGATAATCTAGGATTTAATCTCTCTCTTTTGCGTGAAAAAGAAACATACACCCACCAAACGAATACTTTAGGAATGAAAAACTGCTCTAAATTGTCCTGTCTTGTTCACTCGTTCATTTGTAGGAAAATAATTCAATTATTTCATACGAATGCATCTAATACCGATTCCTCTTCAACATTTTGTGTACAACTTTCTCAATTATTTCTTTAAAAATGAAAAGATTTCCTAACTTCCTAACAATATACCATTAAACAGTCACCACAAGGTTTTGCCACAGATAATATACCTAATAGTTTAAGGGTGAATGTAGGGCACAGTTTGACAATGGTGTTACGAAAGCCATGGTGAATTATAGAAGTAAGTGGTATTTCGTCATAGTAGCTTGTCATAGTAGCTTTGAAAATTGCTTTGTATTTTAATCGATACAAGTACTTCGCGCCTTTACTCCCTTTACTATGCTCGATTACCGTTCTCTATGCATATTTTCACCGTATTCAGGCAAATTATAAGCAAATAATTCAAGCAAAAGTAATATTGGAATGTTAAAGTTGCAAGTGCGCCTTTCATGTTACTTGATACAAATAAATCAATGACCTAATAAATTGAGAAATTCGTATTTGACCTAAGAAAATGTATTTTTAACATGTGGATTAAGTAAATTAAATGATGTAAATACACTTATATATTTCTGTATCTTAATTCTAAACCTAGGAAAAAAACATCTTAAAACCATCAAACGCATACCGTCTATGATTTCACCACACCATTCAATCAAACGCAAACTAAAAGAAAAATAAATACTACGACAGTACTTAACTCCAACTTTCTATCAGCTGTAACAGAGATAATACTTTTCTAAAAACTGTCACCGAGTATTTGCAATACACAAGTGGTTAGCGTTGATAACAATAGCCATTTCACTTTTTCATTCAATAGTACCACTTATTACAATGGAATAAGGTTTAAAATTGAATGTATGCAACCAACGAACTTTAATCTCAAACACTTGAGATAAGTCCTTCATTTTCCATTTTATTGCGTCATTTATAGAGGAAAGTGAAAATAATGTGAACTATAAATTAAGCTAATGGCTGTCGTTTGAGCTTTGGTTTTGAATGTTTGTTTCTTAATAATAATAATTATAATGAATTAACAAAATTATAAAGCGTTTAAACAATTAGTAAAGAGCATAAATTTCTACTACTTCTGACTTACGTTCATTTCGTGTTATTACAATTCATCGTTTTAAATTAATTAAAAATCAGGTGATAGACATAATATTTCTCAGTATATTCTTAGTTATTGAAATTTAATTATTCATGACTATTCATCTCATCTATTGATAACAACAAAAAATCATAACGGCTCGACACTCGTTTTCTCACTTGCAAATTGTTTTGAATATAACTAGCTGAGCATTGCTCCGCCCCTGTTGGTCTTAGCGTGATGATATATAGCCCTCGATAAATGGGCTATCTAACACTGAAAGAATTTTTCAAATCGGACAAGTAGTTCCTGAGATTAACGCGTTCAAACAAACAAACTCTTCAGCTTTATATTAGTATAGATTCCCTCAAAGATACAGTACAGTATTTGAAGCCATAATTGCAACATTATGTCACACGCAATTCCTTACGTAATGTGACGAAATGGCCATAATAGATCTCCATTTGTCATGAACAAACAGAATTGTCCGATACACCGTGATAAGAATTGAAAGTAGATTAAATGGCATGTTTTGACGGTGCTGAAGTAATGGTTTTTGTGTTTTTGTTAACTACAGCAGGCAAATGTAATACGATGAATGTAGATTTGGTTGCGGAATACCATTTGATATGTCTGGCTTTATAGATAGTTTTGTTCTATGGATTATCTATCTGTTTCTTTAATCTAGAGAGATGATAACTTTATAAGGAAACTCAATTTCGCAACTTAAACTTATGAATAATTGTTATGAATAGTATTTTTATTATCTACCACGGATTCTAGATACCATTTTTATCGAGAAGAATGGGAAGCTGGTTATCCTTAAAGATGAGCATAATATTCATAGATAGAGCACATGTTTGAAAGCTTTTGATGGTATTTGGCCAATCATTGGATATTCCGAAAAATCAAGCAGATCACAAACACGATTGCAAAAACAATTCGAAGTATTTCCGAGGAATATCCACCTACATGATTACTTAAAAGGATACGAATTGATGACTCAAAAACCAATTTTAGAGGTCATTTCGTTACAATATTCAATTTTCATGTCTTATGCAAGACTTTACTTGGAAACCTTGCAATGTTGGGAATACATTCACAAAGTAATGTTCAGATGTGATCCAAGCATCGTTGATTAGATTTTGCTTTAGAATACCTACAGAATGTGTGTTAAAGTTTGCTCAGAAATAAGAAGAATTTGATGGAACCACAATCTTGCAACTGCGTTGATAAAAATACTATTTCCACAAATACATACGCAAGATGTTTGTAATGCGAAAGTGAATTTGTTTGTTTTTACGCCTTTCTCGTCGTAAAAGATCATCTTGAAAATTTGCATACACTTCAGGGCTATGTAGAAGAGGACAAAAAGTTCTTTTAATACGTGTGAAGTCACATATTTTAAAATTTTTCACAACTTAGTAGAAATATGTGGGGTTTATTACTTTATCCCTCTAGATGATATAATTTGTGTTAATATTCGATGGAATCTCCTATATAAAGAGGCTATCTTTTGTATTTGGGGTACTGAACATCTATTCTCGTAAACGAACAAATATTGTTCATTAGTTCCATAGTTATCTATATGTTTTATTGCTTCATCCATTACCATAGCTTATTTAAATCCTTGTTTACTTACCATATTTATTCCCTATTAAATTCATAACTACCAATAAACGTTTAGCAGAAAATCAACTGTATTTTGTAATGAAGACGCAAAAGCATGTTCACGTTAGAAACCCACATCATACCACATTTTAGTCACTTAACGTGTAGGAATGCTATCTGGCCATACTGGCCAATGGTCTGTACCTATCAACCTACATTCTCAAATAACTCGATTCAATCGATACTTCTCAGTAAAATTTAAAAGTGACATGGAATTTGATAAACTTAACTACCTACATACCAATAGACATGGCTCAGGAGTTTATTTATGACTGGATCTTCACTTATCCTGCAAGTGTAGTTAATATTTTGTCACTAGACTAAAGAATTTGTTAAAACTTTGCACAACCTGAGTAGATACTGATTTGCAATAGTTTTTGTTTCATAATAAATTATGCTTTTCAATGTTATGTGACATTTTTTATGTGTACATTATTATCACTATAATTATCAGTCTTCAATTCTTGACTGAATATTGTTATAAAATAAATCAGCTTTAGTATTTAAAAGTAAATATTGGTCATCAACAAATGGAATAAAAGCCGTTTTTAATTTGCGCATAACCTTAATCATTCCGAGCGATTGCTTTGTGGCTTTCCGAACACGACAAATTGTAATTGGCAACCGTCATATTTCAAAAACTCCATTACTTTCATGCGCATCCTCAATAACTTAGTAAAATGTCTATTAAATAAAGGAAACGGTTTATCTACCGGCATCTGGTACGCGTTTCTAGCCAGTGTTACCTTTGTTTAAAGGTCAGATTAGCTTGGAGGTGCGGCAAATTCAGTGTAACGTGTAAGCAAATAAATTTCACCCACTGGCGCTCAGTCGATATGGAGGATCTTGTAATAGCATTGCCAATTGTGGAAATTATGATATGGGCAAAGCACACGATAAATTCCGCATAAAATCAGTTACATTCCACAAATAAGGATCTGTTTTATGCGTAATGAGGTTAACTAAATGAAATTACTGATACGCCATTCGATAGTATCTGTTTTATTTACATAAAGCTGAAGTAGGTATACTGGTTCCTAGCTCCGGTAAAGTGAAGCTATTTGATGTTGTGATTGCTACATCAGTTTTATCTTGGAGAGGGTCTGCTAAAGTGCTGCCAGGAATTTTGAATACCTGGCTCTAGCCTAGTATGTTATAAAATACATTCGAAATCGATACATGATTTCAGGCTATCGATAGATCTTGAAATAGTTTTTAGGATTGCTTCAACAGCAATTGTTATGCATTATTTAATATTTTATATTATCTGTTCTTACAACTATAGCAGTTGCTCCACGATTATTCTAATTATTCAATTTGTAACCAGTGACAGGTAATTCTTTGGCAACAAAACTGACCCTACCCTTCCTTACTATTTCGCATTTGTTTTCATCAGATGAAGGAAGCATTTAGACTAATTGAGTCCCTTGAAATAAACCCATCTAAATGAATGATCATCTGAATTTTGGACTTGTCTTAACAACAAACCTTGGCTTTGATTAAACAAACGAAGCCAACATTTGATACATAAAATCAAGAACATAATATTATGCCATTAAAGCGGTCTATATAGATAGCTAAATATATCGAAACTGGCACAGCAAACGCGGTAGCTGTGTCGTAACGGCATTTTGTGGGATTAAAATTGGAAGTTGCAAGTGTACAATACATTGGACATGATTGCTACTGAGATTTCGTTCAAATATGAACCTTATATCATTACGTTAAATTTTAAGGGTGTCTGCGTATGAACGGTTATATCGTAAGTATATAAAATAGATGTTTAGTGAGCTTACAAAGTATTGACGAAAAATCTCCTGTCTTCATCTGTAGAAATTTCCGTGTTAAGGTTTTTGATGATTCTTTAAATGTAATAGGGCCTTGAATTGGATTTTATGTTAGTGTTAAAAAAACCGAGAGGACGGTCCGAACGCTGGATTTAAACTCTAGTGGAAACGATCGTTTGGTTCAGACAATGTAGGTTATAATACATACATATTATGATTGGGAAGTCATAAAAAGTAGCAAATAACCAGCATGATCGTAAATACCAGCTTCAAGACAAAAAACGAAGCGTTTCAAACGCTCGTTAACAAATCTCGATAAAGTAACTCGGATTAATATTAAATCATCTAAATAGGCGAATCTGAAGGTGTGAGAACTAGCAAGATTTAAAGTTCAAGGTTATTCTCTTAGATATCTCATAATTATAATAATGTAATTAATGTTTGGAAATAATATTCATACTTATCGAAAAACGAAGCTATAGAAACTAACCAAATATTCCCATTACAACTGCTCGTTATACATCCAGGGAAAAATAGATTAAAGTCATATTATTTACCAATCGAACCCACATACTGCTCCAAGAGCTGCAATTACCAACATCTATCTGTCAAGACGAGACGAAATAACAAAAAAAAACCTCTAATGAAATCAATTGTAAATCAGATAGTTTACACAATACCATACCAATTATTTATATATGTAGTTAGAAAAATGGCCCCGAGATTTGATCTGTTACAATAATGATGGTGTAGCCATGGTGAATGTTAATTTTTGCCGCGAACGCGAGGCCGTTGCCCCCGGCGGCCATATTTGACCATAGACTACTATACTCTATAGTCCATGGCATAGTGTTGTTGGTTATCAGAGCATGGTAATAAATACAAAGCCTCGTGAATGATATAAATTGTTTATTATTGGTTATGTTTCTGTACCAATTAATTTTTTATTTTCTATGTGATTAAATTTTGTGTTTTTTAAGGATAATTTTCTTCAAAATTATTTTTACATATTTAGTCTTTTTCTATTACTACCTAGTCGGGCAAGTTCACATATTTTTTGAGAAGTTAAAAAAATTCTAATTTTCCTAATCCATGCGACACAGCCAAGCCGTTCGTTAGTGATGAGCATACAAACATAATTTTAATTTAACATAACAAACACATTTCACATACAAACACCGACCTTCACGTCAAAGTGCTCCACATAAAGCTTCCGTCACCTACACC
Organism: Colias nastes; assembly: GCA_907164665.1. Taxonomy (NCBI): domain Eukaryota; kingdom Metazoa; phylum Arthropoda; class Insecta; order Lepidoptera; family Pieridae; genus Colias; species Colias nastes. The sequence continues at coordinate 5,598 of CAJQZM010004696.1, read as the reverse complement.
TTGCAAAATTCTTACGCGAAATGAAATATTCAAAGCTAATTCTTATTCGGGCTGAGTTCATTTTTCGTGTTGTAACATTTATGGCAAAATGCCCATTTGATAACGTTTTGTAACTTACGTGTTATGTGAAACTAGTGGCTTCACCTGTCTTCGAGTGTTTGATAATAAAAATAAGGGCTAAGTAGTAAGTACCTACTGAAATAGTGTCTGGGTCAAGCAACATATGAAATTATGATTAAATAAATTACATCAATATTTATTTATTACTTTATGTAAGTATGTAAAACTATATCTAAATACATGTAAGGTCAAACGTTCAAGTTATTTTAATTATTTAACATCATATTGTAAGAAGAAAAAACACTTTAAAATTAACATTTAATCACGTTGGATTACCAATAAAACAAGAAATAAATAAAGGGCCATCACAAACTTTCACGTAACTACAATAATTCAATTCATTTATCAAAACAACAATTATAAAACCATTTTCTAATCTTTGAACATATTTATTTTACATAATTTCTTCTAACAGAATAATTTCGACCGCACCCATCAAAGCAAGATCTCTGTTCATTAAAACACATTGTTTTAATTGTCAGTTAAAATTCATTAATTTTATGGCTAGAAGACCCAGATTTTATGTTATTTACGGACATGAACTGACCTGTGTCCTGTAAATTTCTAATTTATACTCCGTTGATGTCTCGATAGATTTATTTGGTTATTTATTTATTGATAATTTTGTGGATGTATATTTCAGTACCTATATTTATTGAAAGTTCGAACTGCAACTTTCAACTTATCCTAACAAAGAAATTGCGATTTACTTTGTAAATACAAGTAAACAAACATTCACTAGTGCTCCTATCAATGCTTTCGAAATATTTCCAAGAAAACGTAATAATACAAAAAGTCCCAAACATATGGTCACACTTCAAGTAAAAACGATTGATCTCGCAAAAGGTCTAAACGTGCAACCTTTTTAGATAAAGGACATTTTTTAAGGTCATTGCAGTGATACGAAGATAAATTTTTGGCAACCATTTTGCATTAACACAGTTGTTAGAACTGATATATTATACTGGTAGATATACCTATACATATTATAATATAGATACAGGGAAATGAAATTGAATTTGAAGAATAATTTGCTCTATTTATTGTACTTGCTCAGAAATATCTCGGGATAGGATTTTCGTAACAATATTTATTTATTTAACCATTTATTGTACCACACCATTTAACATTACAATGTACAGTATATAATATATATTTGTATGGATGCGAGGTAAAGTACAATACTTACTCATCTCACTTTTAATTAAGGAAAGAATCAAGTTTATATTATATTATTATTATATCTTCTCTTATGTGTTACTATTAACAAATCTTTAGATACTACATATATGATAACATTTTCACCATACACAATTACGAAACAAAAAGTATTAGTTAACAACCACACTATAAAGAGCAAATATCGTTCATAATTGTATAATTGCAGCAATTACATACATTTGAGACTTATTGTTATAGATCACGAAGCCATTAGACCAATGACTAACCAGTAGATTTATGGTGGTCATAGGTTCATTCTGCGGCTTAAAGAGTTGGGTGCTATATGTTTTGGTCGGGTTATATTATTCAAGGGTGATTGAAAGTTTTCATGGCGGAATGCTATGCGGACTTTTGGTTGAGTAAACTTTAGTAAACACTGTTCTATTTATGATGTGAATAATTTGAATCGGTGTAGGATAAAAAATTGATTTATAATACGGTTTTTTTTTGTTTTAATTTCTAAGGTTTATTAATTACTAGCTTTCCGCCCGCGGCTTCGCCCGCTTTGTCTAAAATATAATAAATTATACACTAAAACCTTCCTCTTGAATCACTCTATCTATTAAAAAAAACCGCATAAAAATCCGTTGCGTAGTTTTAAAGATTTAAGCATACATAGGGACATAGGGACAGAGAAAGCGACTTTGTTTTATACTATGTACTATGTAGTGATTTGTATAAGATGCATTATAATATTATTTAATCGATCTCTTTTCTTTCTTTGTTTCAGGCCCCGGAACCACAGACACAATAGAAAATCTATTGTGTCTGGGACCGATCGGGCCGCTTGGGGCTCAATGGGTTAAGTTTCATTTATCTTACAGCAAGATCTTATCGTAGTTAATGTTAATGTGTCTAAATAAACTCATTCATATAGCGGATATTAAACATTGTGAAATCTAATTACTAAATTACACATTTGATAGCGCATTTAAATGTAATTAAATTAAGTTCACTCAATATTAGATAGATAGTTAACCAATATAAATTAACTGTAATTACTTACAACATATTATTTGTATATAGTATGAGTCTACAATATTTATATTTTGGGCACAGGGACTATCTTAACAGTGAAACAATTTTTCAAATCGGATCCGCGGTTCCTGTGAATAGCGCAAACGAACAAACTCTTCAGCTTTTTAATATTAGTATATCTATGAATATTTATTTGGAACAACATTTTGATCATTAATATATTAATATAGAAGAAAGTTGTGGCACAAGTACAAAAATTCGCCTACATAAACGTCCAAATTAACTTCGTCATATTCAAATTAATATCTACATAATTAACAGAAATAATGTTTGTTAAAAATAATAAATACATTATTGTAAAATTTGTGAGTTTGTAGCGGTATGAAACTTGTAGCAATTACAATTTTATGAATTCCTAACTGTTACTGTACCGTTGTTTTGGCTCGGCAAGTTAACAATGCTTCGACTTATTTTTGGACGCCATTTTTTAAATTTAGGGTGTAAATGGAATTTATATTAGTATAACAATCTATCTACTATACTTAACTAGTCACTACTAAGTATAAAACAAAGTCGCTTTATCTGCCCCTATGTATGCTTAAATCTTAAAAAATACGCAACGGACTCGGACGGTCAAGATCGATTGGTCAGCTTTATTTTAAGTAATTTACGATAATCATTTTTTACTACATTACTCGATGTTAGCAGTATTTGGATAATGTTTGTTTATTATCCTTATATTTAAAACACCTGGATCAATGAAAACCGGTTTCAAACGTAATTATATAAAAAAGTGATCTTGAATCGTCGGGATAAATGACCAAATATCATAAAGTAAAAAACGGTTTTATTGTACGGCTTTTTAGTATTCCTACGTACTATTACTATCTAGTAATAATACTACGCTCTTGTGTAATAAATAATGTTATCTGTGGTATTACTCTAATTAATTGTTTGGCGAATTTTCTGTGTGATACTTGTGCTATTAAATAAAAGTTTTTTCTTTAAATATCTGTTAAAACATAATAATTTTGACCATGAAAGTTACCACAGCGGATGGCAGTGAAAAGTAAAAGTAACATAGAGTATAGACAAACTGGTCGAGGTGTAGCCAAAAATTTATGAAAACCTGTCGCGATGAAAGTTACGATATACTGCCATATCGTGTTCCCTTCGGATTTGTGTTTTATACTGGTATTGTTCGAGTAATATAAATAATGTAATAGGAAGGTAATAGATAGTAACTGTTTGTCGTGTCTGGGTTGACCCGGGATTGTTGAAACACAAGTAAAGACGGGCCTTTTTTGTAACAATAACAATGATTTTTTTAGGAGTTTTAACCAATGACTTTTACATAAAAAACTAGAACTTAATTAATCTCAAAACGATAGTAGATACCATATTATTTAAGAGAAAACTGACTTCAGGACTGAGCATAGTCGTCGAAAGTTCTAAACGAGCAACATAAATTATTCGTTTTAATTACTTAAAAGTTCAACAAATAAATATATTTTAAATATCCGTATAAAACATAACGACTATTAATAATTCTGACTGTTTATTATTAAGTAATAAAATAAAATCAGTAACAATTCATTGCTGCCATTTACAACCAAAAATCTACTGTATACCAACCATTCCACAAACAGACAAGTTCAACCACAGTTCAAAACACAGTTAGACGAAAATAAAACAATAACGAATAATTGAAATCACAAAGGTAAAGGCCCCAAAACAGATCCATCAGAAACCGGCCGCATACCACCGCTCGGGGAGCGTGGCCTAGTGGACCCCAAGGTCGTTTATACACTTTTTACCTTATCTGTTTCACACAACACAATTTGAACCCTACCCCCGAAACATTAAAGCTCATTATCCAACCCAGAATCAATCGGCTTTTTGCGAGTTTTCTTTATAATTACAGGATCGCATTTTATGCCCGATTTTCTGATTTCGGCTTTTTAATATTCCGTAGTAACGGCACACGTAATTGGTAATTTAAGGATAAAAGGTTAATAACTGAGATTTAATGAGATAAGCTTTCTTTTATGTTTTTTATGTTATCATCTGCTTTAGTGAATCTCATTATTACATTAATTTTTACACAATCTTTTAATAAGATGAAGGTCAGAGATCACTTTGGTTAATTTTACGAGTAGATATTATTTTCGATAAATTTATGCAGTACTACGTAAAAGATAGGCTTTATGTTTTTTTTGGTATATCATCTACGTTGCAATTATTTTATTTTAAAAGTCATCAATAAAAATACATACCTACTTGTACTCTATATTTTATCTCCTGCACAACTGGTTAGTCTGCATAAAAATTGGCCGCTATGGCTAAAAACCACCAAAATATTATCGATGGCATATAAAAGCTATGAAGTAAGAGCAGACTTCAAACACCTCACGATTTCATCACACGTTACTGCACTTTAACCTTATATAGAGTTATCCGTAAATAGCTGAAGAATTTGACAAAACACCGCTTTTGGTAGCTGCACCCATTCTCATGAACGTTTCGTATCTTTAACTATTTTTACGTGTTTCGTGTCAATATGAAAGTTTTTGGATGTGAAGATGTTAAGATAAAAGTAGCCTTTGTGGTTGATATTTTGCAACTATGGAGTTTCTTGCCGGTTCTTCTCCGTAGATACTGCTTTCCGAATCGGTGGTAAATGTTAAAAATATGTATTATGACGTTTCAAAAGTGCTTCTATAAGAAGTCTAATTGAATAAAGAAATGTTTGAGTTTGAGTTTGAGCAGTCAGAATCAATATTTCATAGTAGTAATAGCCAGAAATGGCTGCTTTTAACATGCGTCCAAACTCCAAAATTGCTTTCATAGTAGTATGTAGAATAGTTAAGTTTGGTCTGGTGTAGCTACTATTTCATTTCGTGTCACAGGTCGATTTATTTTTTGCTTTAATGAAGAAAGTAAGATTAATTTGAACATATACGTGCTACACTAACATAAGAAACAATTTTAAACGTTTTCCTCATACGATGACTTTTCTACGAGTTTACATTAAAAATCAAAAGCCCCTAAATCAATTAGTTTAATCATAAACTAGTAATATTATAATATTGATTAGATACACTCGCAACTGCACAAAACTGGTTGGTTACGTGACTCTTTTCTAATTTATGTATTTTTTTGACCTTAACTTTCGTTGACATTGGAATAACGTATTGCTATAGAAATTCATTTTAAAGGTTTATCGAAATACATATACTGGTTATTACTTCTTGTTTTAATTAGTGATATTTTATATAT
>CAJQZM010004681.1:0-12232 GCA_907164665.1 Colias nastes | reverse complement strand
ATTGAAAATTAGGTTGTTTTTTTGGTATTAATTCAAAATAAGGCGAAAAAATAAATATTTTCAATCAAATAAATTACAGTGTATTTGGGACATAATAAAGTAAGTTTCCACCAAATTTTGTAGAAAAAAAATAAATTTTGAAGTAGATAAAAATAAAAAACCAAACACTTGGTGTTTTGAATTTTTCACCTAAATTTTGAGGTTATGTGAAAAAATTGCAAATACAAAAGTTGTAGATCTTTTTATTACCTACAACTTTGCCATTGAACTTTTTTCCGTAAGACTTGTAGTTTTGTCGGAAATCGAGAGAAACCATTTTTTTCTCTTAAAAGCTCCCCTCCTCCCACTTCCCGAACTCAGATTAACCGTAATTTATTTTTCCTTACATTTTTATCATATTCCCCTCCTTTTCTAATGGGTTTCATCCTACTGCGATTTTTTTGCACTTTTTATTATTTTTAAAGGGATCTACCCTGGTGTAATAAGTCACTATGTACATTAATCGGTGGTGTCGAAACATAGGGCTCTCGACTATTTTGACTGCGCCCATTTAGTTCGTTTCGATCTATTTAACACATCATATTTATTATTACGTCACCTGTATTTGAGAAACATGAACGTCTAATTAATTTATTCAGAAGACATTGATATAATTTTTATATAGGTATGTATAACGTCGTGTAGGGTTCCCTTTATATTTTATCCCTAATTAAAATTGTCTGAATAGTCAACACGGGTAAAAACACATTCAAAGAAGTTCTTAATGGACGTAAAGATATGTAAGTTATTGTTTGTTCAATGAATGAGACCGTCTAGTGTCGGTGAACCTGTTCTTAATGAAAGACAGGTGAAATATGAATAAATGAAGCGTTTCCAAGACGTCGAGTGGATATAATGCAGTTATTATTCTTGGTACGATATTCCGTATAAGTATTCTCTATTAACAGTCTGCAATATAGAAAAGAACTTATCGTTTACAAATTGCTTTACATCGCGTTGGATTTATTTTAGTAGCAATGTTGTTTACTGAATAATATAGCCAATATAGGTATAGGAATTAAGGTAATGTTACACAATCTTAGTAATAAGAACGGCTCCGAATTCCCAATCTTTTTAAGCTGTCACAACTAAGCTTCTTAAGTGTAGCTTTCAACGGACGAAAAAGTCCGCGATAGGGTTTCAGCTTTCCCGTAAGCCTTATTCGTAAGCTCCCCTACATTAATTGTTTAACAAGTTAACAATCAATAGATATTTGTATGACATGCTCCATTACATCCCCTATTTCAATTTCTGTATAATTGTTCCCTAAATTAATTACTGTAACAGCTGCTATCGATTTACGAGCCAATTAAAGGGCAATAAGAAAAATTGATCGCCGTGTTATTTTAACTGCCATAGGATAAAATATAATGGATTGAACAATTTGGTGGTCTGAGTTTTTCTGGTTTATTGGCTCTTTTATTCTTTCTCTACAAAAAGGCCAAGGGGCATCTCATTTTGTAATGAGACGTGATGCGAGAATGTTTAAAAAGCTATGCATGTGATATACCTTTTTATAAATGTTAGGTGTATTAGAAATAATGTAAAAGTTAGCAATTCCTATGTACCACATGCATTGATACAAAAATTTTGAATCTACTATTAAATACGATATTTCAATAAAATCACAATTAAGTATACAATGGTACAAACATCATATTACAAGATTTACAAGGCTATCAAGAATAGTTTAAAATCGCGACCTTTAAACCACACTTATTTTAATTCATAAACGTTAATTCGTTGAGATCAATAAAAATCGAACAAGCGAACATTTTTCACAAGTTAACACATCAGATTAGTTATTTTTAGCTTTTGCTTACATTACCGACGTGAAGGATGCATGAACTTGCTAAGTATATTGGTACATAGTGATTCATCAGTGAACTCATGTAGACACTGGGTTGAATCAAACCAACGCATATTATGTGTGCAATACGTAAATCATTTTATGGCTGTAAAGTTAGCAATTTATTTTTTAAAGTGAAAAAGTGAAACTTTAGGTGCGTTGAGAGTAAAATTTCAAGTTCGCGTCATGACAATACCGTCACGTAAGGCGACGATTTTGGTATAGCTTTGAATCTTGCCAAAGAAGTTTCACTTCTGACACGTGTGCTCGGTAGACTCGCTCGAAGCAAAAGTTAAAGTAAGAAGGTATTTTTAAACGTAGTCATTATTGAGGAATAGTAAAATAATGAAATGTATGTGTAAAACTACTACTAATAAATGTAGTTCAAATATAATTAACCGTATCACTACATAGTATAAAACAAAGTCGCTTTCTCTGTCCCTATGTCCCTTTGTATGCTTAAATCTTTAAAACTACGCAACGGATTTCGATGCGGTTTTTTTAATAGATAGAGTGATTCAAGAGGAAGGTTTTAGTATATATAATTTATTAGGTTTTATACAAAGCGGGCGAAGCCGCGGGCGGAAAGCTAGTACCTGGTATAAAGCTACAAAAAACTACAAGAACATTTGTTTACAAGTAGATTATTATATACAGTTTACTTATACTACACTTTAAAATCTATTATAAATGTAAAATGTCCCAGAAAGATTTTCCGCATAGCATTAAGCTTACAACTTCCTTATTAATCTCTTGAGATATTCACGATTCTTAAAATATTTAAACGTTTAGAAGCGAAAGTAATTGGGAAAGTTTTAATGAATAATAAATTGAAAACAGCAAAGGTGGTGTTGAATTTTTCTTGTTTTTATTATATTGGAGAGATTCTTGTGTGTATCAACAATGTTTTTATTAACCTTGCTGATGCATAATAAATAATATTTTGACGATTAAATTGAAATTTGTTTCGTTTAGGGGACTAACACATTCATGTGCGTGAAAATAGAACAAAATTATTTAATGTTGTGAACCGTTATAAAATATCATACGAAGTATTTTATAATTATTTTAATGAGTTGTGCTCTAAAAAAATCATTCACTTATATAATTGCCTAGATATGACTATTTGAGCTATATCGTTTACAGACGTTATAAAACCATAAACAGTAAAAATTTTAAAGCATACCTACCATCTAAGTGAAAATGCGAACACATTGTTCAAATAAAAATGTTCACATTATGCTCATTGTGAGTTACTACAGCAAAGCCTTAAGAAAATTCCAAACGTTTATTCCGCCCGTATAACGCAATATTCTCAAATAGAATTCCGCTCGATAAAATATTTTTAATCCAGCAGCCGTTGTAAAAGCCAACTCTATCCTCTGTAGAGTCCACGAAGTTTATTGAATGAACCTTTTCAACCACTTTGTTTCAAACTGTGCCAGGACTCGGGACAGAATGCGACACGCTTGAGTTTGTGGCGGCGGAAATGTTGTTTGCTACTAGTTGTCTGTGTATGTCTGTGTATAACGAACATAATAATACTTTATACTATACATTTTGCGTATAGTAAAACGGTTTCGCACATATATTACGATTTCTTTATAATTTATGTGAGAAAAATGCCAGAATTCCAAGTAAAATATGCGTATCCATAATTTATTGCAAAATGAGCAAAGCTCTGCCGCGGTCATGAAATCATAACCATCATACAGCGGTACGACGGATGTTATGCCCTGTGTACGTTCCGCGAAGTTTTAATAGCCTCTCAGATATCCAACGAAATTATGTCTAACAGTTCTATAGAGCGGTGAGCGGTTCTTTGCGCGAAATAATTGGAACTTATTAAGTTAATAATTAATTCCGCTCGCTCTTCGTGTTGTGGTTGTTGGCGTCGTAGTACAAAGACGGTTACTTAAGTTTTGAATTACTCTGAAATTGTCACGATTGCGAGTGTATTTCTTCGTACTACGTTATAAAATTTTTTATAAAACGACTCACTGCACACGCAATCCGTCAGCTATTTTCCCTTTTATAATATGCCACGTTACGTTGAAACTTTATAGCTATATTCCAGGTTTAATCCTAAGCTCTACTTAGAAATTTTAATACTTTTTTTATTAGTTTCCTACAAGCAATAATGAATCTAACTGATTCGTATTTGATTACAGATTTGCGTGATGACAACGACTTGAATGTCGCCAAATCACGCCAAGTCAATATTCACTTAAATCGAGGTCAACTCTTGTAATAATTTATTGCTATTGTTGTTTCAGGTTTTAAAGTTCCTGCAACGCCGTCCATCGCGGCATAAATATACACAAGTAAGCTATTTTGGTTTAAAAACTAGTTCATAACTGATGAATAATGAACAATAGTTATTATTATTAATGGTTTATGACCACTGAATGAAATAAAGAATAATGTTTACCAGCCTTTTTACCATCTCAATTGCGATTACAATAATGGTAAAAAAATGTATGTTATAGGAACTGAATTGTGGCAATGTTTCATTATGTTTTGCGTGCTTAAAAAAGGAAATTATTTCCTGATCAAATCGACACGATTTTCAATACAATAGCGTTATTGAAGCGTGTATGACATGGGGCTAAAATCGAAGTGTCTGTTTGTACCACGTTTGTATTGTAGTAGGTACAAATGACTGTCAAGTGTTACAGGCACTATGTTGTGGGTCTAACCAGCGTGGGTTAGTGCACTGTCTAGACGGGGTGTTCGTAACGCGTAAATCACTCCTTCCGACATCTCCTGAATACAAGTCTGGGTACTGCTGGCGCGATTAGCAAGGGATCTACAATCTCGTAGACGTTGAACGTGTCTATAAGAAATAGTCGTTAAGATTAGCGCATAGAAAAACTTTTAAAGCTTTAATTGCAAGTTGCTTAGTAATCGTGTAGTGACAAATAATCGTAAAAAAATAAACTATACCTATATAGTGTATTACCTATATTTGCAATTTGCTCAAGGTTATTGTTGTGTACAATACAATTATTGAAAATGTGGGTCAGTCTTGAGAAACTGGTTGAACAAATATCATAAGCCTTAACCTTAATGTATTTCTCGTTTTGGGGTACGGGAGCTATTAACGTTTTAAAAAAAGTCATTTTAGTATAGTTGGGTTTTTGATATACCTACTGTTTCTCTTGCTATTTCGGTTAGAGTCCGGGCTGTCTGGCTGGCGGTAGTGGTTGCGTTTATTAGTGCGCACAGGAAAATATCCGTAATTTAAAGTCATTTATTAACGCGTAATTTTTAATCTTTTGCCTTTAGATAGATCCATCAGACATAATTTTTTTATTGCAAGACGTTTTTTTCGTTGTTAAATAGGTGCCATACGCAATTTTTATTTCAAAATAATTAAAATGTCATCGAAATAAGTGAAATTACATCAACATGAGTCCCCGTGAAGGATATACTATGTATAATATTCATTTTACTACTATATGTTATCAACACAAGTTCGAAGCAATTATAAGATAAGACCAACCTGGTCAAAATCCCAAGGAAATCTTTCAATTCTCTACCCTTGTACGGGTATAGTATACATACATAATATACACACACATGCAAACCACGTTCAGTCTGGAGAGAGACAAATAAATCCCAGTTCCGATGCGTCCACAATAAAGGACTATATAGGTCTGGTGCGGTGTAAATCACGGCTCCGTGCAGCGAAATGGCTGATGATCACATTATGTAGTGAGCTCTTCGAATTGCCAGCGAATTCATTTTAAAATGGACTCACAAAAAATGCTGCTTTTATCGTGTTTTTTACGCCACGGTTTATTGCTCTTTCGAACTGAGTTTGAGATTTATGGTGAATGGAGAGAATTGGTTACATTTGAGTATAATAGAATGTATTCTTTTTAGCTTTTATGTCTTACACATGCTCATCGTTTACAAATTTCTATGATAGCTATAAGATAACATTTTGAAGAAAAGTTCTGGTGTTGAAAGAGAATGATATGATGTTAAGCTCCAAATTTTTTGAGAAATAGACACCCATTAACACATGGATATAAATATTAAAGAACCACCTAATAATACATTAACATAATTAGGATCAAAACGTTATGAAAGGAAATAACTAATGATGTCCACGTAACGCATCTATTCGATCTGGTAGCTTGGAAACGCATGGCCCTTCATAAATTTTAAAAGAAACAGTTGTTTAGTTCCGCTATTTATAGGTAGGTACAGTATCTTGGGAATTCTCGTCGCATCTTTTATAGTTACCAGATACATTCCTATTATAATAAAACAAAATTTTCATAGGCGTTTAAAAAATAAATATAGAAATTAGGGAAATTGTTTAATTCATTTAGGTAATTTGCTTTGAAAATATGTTATCGTGTTTTGATCTTTGATGAAAAGCGCAATCATAATAATTCGACTAAGGTAGGCATATATATATTATAAGGTAGGTACTCGATAAGAATTACATACAAATGTTCATCCAGATCTCAAACGTGGGCAAAAGACATAAAAATGGGCAATAATCGTTTATTTATTTATTTGAGAACGTTTGTCCCACATAAACCTACACCACGAAATAAATATAACTATGACACATAATTATTTGGTCATAAATTTAAAACAGATATTATAGATGAAGACTTGTACTGTATATGCCACTCCTAAATATATTAATAATTACAACAGGCATAGAAACGTTGCAATACATTATAATAATTAAGTATAACATACTCATTTAAACTGCTGACAAATTATTATAAACTAGTGGACCTAACTAGGTCTCCCAAATCAACGCGTATATGTTTCTTCTTATTTATAAAAAAATCCGAAGAATGTCCAGTAAAAGCTTCCTGCAAAATACATTTACTACTAATTAAATTTCTAACAACGCGTTGACCTTACCAGATCATAAAACTAGGCCTCATAGAGCAGTTTAGTGCGTGTAATAATAGTGTTACGACTTGGCACGAGCTAGGCCTATCACCTGATTTCGGCTGCCAATTCATTAAGATACTGAGTCATTGACTGTTATATAGAAGTTGCATAATCTCCTGAAATATCACACACGTAACATATGCATAATTTGCCGAGTATACAGCTAATACCTTATTACCTAAAGTAATGACAGTTTTACTTGTGTAGTTGTATATAAATACGAATTTGAATTTCATGGACACTAATAAACACTATATTTAATGCTAACCAATGTCTCTCATCAACAAAACCTATTTTTCTTCATCGAAAATAACTTAGCGCAAACTGAATGAAGCTAATCGTAGGTGCCTACTCATCTGAAAATAAACTACGTCTATGGCGAGTGTAGATTTTATTTATAGTATAGCAATAATGAACTTGTTCTGTTAACAGTTTTATTCGAGCAATGATATATGAATGGTGTAATTCTGAAAACTAAAACACGCTTTCATTTAAGAGCTCTGAGAAGATTCCTTTGTAAAAGAACCAAAGCATACATGATTATCAAAGCTGGCTCATTAGCATCTAGTAACTAGTTCTTTAATTAGTTCCATTAGTTAGGAACTCTTGAAATATTATTTCCTGTAGAAATATGGCATTTCCGCGTTATTACAGGCGGAAAAGGAGAATTTTTAACAAACGACGACGGAGTTTGCATCGTATTACCTAACTAACTTTATACATTTAAGAGCTTCATTAAAAAGTTATACGGTATATTTACATAGTAACAGGTTATCCTGTTAAGTCTCTGAAAGTAAACAGACTCTTGAGTATGTTTACTTTATGCCTTTTCATGCTATGTAAAAATCGCCAACAAAAACATCGTCTATTGCATTTTGAAAAATGAACGTTCGAAGTATAATTTCACTTTTAAACAATTCAAGTGGAAATGTACTCGACATAAATGGAAAAGTAAATACCACATCAAAGCCCAGTCAAGTTTCTAATCCACAATGCGCACGTGTATGGAGGATGGAATTTCATATTTATCTCTCGTGTCTCTATCATAACGTAGCGCAGCGAAAACTGTGTCATATCCAGGCTAAAACAAACATTTACACGGCTCGATAAAATATATATTCCATCATAAAGCAGACGGCGATAATTCACCAGTAACAATAAAGCATGGGCAGAAAATAGACGTGCCATTTTGACGGCCCCATAAAAAATATCCGTTAACACGTGGTCGGTTTTAAAGGGCAGTGCGTACACCAAAAGAATCAGTCCCTTTTCCTTGAATTAGATATGACTTCATTTAATTCGTAAGATCTTTTAAGCGTAGCTTTGTTAGTATATATCTGGCTGAATATTTATTTTTTAAAAGAAAGTAACCTCAAAAATACTCTATGATTTTAAATCCATGCTCGATAATAAATACGATCAAATATGTATGTTCATATATCGTCGTAAACGCAAAGTATTCCATGAACTGTACCCTCGCTAACGATTTAAACCTTTACCCCTATCCATTTATTGGGAAAAGGCTCCAACCTTTAAGCTTCATTTTTATCTCGAACGTCACCTGCGGTGCTCGTCTGTCGCCCAAGGGTGAAACAAAGGCTTTTTTGCCCTTTACGTAACAATAGCGACATGGGTGGGCTAGGCTACCGCCTCACAGATATAAACACAACAGGAGAGTAAGTCACATACATATTTATAGCACCTCAATACTGGGAATGACAACGATGCACATGCAGCCAGCACGTGACTTCCGCTGTCGAAACGGTAGCATTTAAAAATATCTCATTTGGAATGAGTGAAATCATGGCAAGTGAAATAAGCTCCTAGAAATATCGTCATACTTTTTTTAATTGAAGTTACGCTTGTAATGTAAAGCAGCAGCTCAGTGTAATTTATACTTCTTAATCGAGTCGTATGTGATTTATCTTGCATAAAAAGGCTTTCAAAATATGCTCAACTAAAATTTATAGTATCCCCATTTCTCTTTATCGTAGTTTCCACGGGTTTCATAAATGCCGCTTGAATTTCGCAGTCCTTAACAGATTTTGTCAAAGTATTCAAAGGAAAAATCTCCATTTTCGCCCAAATCCCGGTTGGACTGCTCAAAAGCTCCTAATTTAAAAATAAGCAGCTATTTTGGGTATCAAAATTTATTGTGGGACAAAATATTTTATATTTATCATATAAATTATACTTAATTTACCAACCCATATTAAAACTATAGGTTTTATAGCTTTATTTGGCTTCAAATGTTAATCAAAAGTCGCTTTCGGTTATGTTAAGGTAATTGTTATAACAAGGAAAAAGGGTGCACAATATCGCAATCTCTATGAAGCCACTGCACCGTTTTATGTATTTAGGTTAGCAGGGATAGCTGGTAATCAGGTTTGATACAGCTTGAATAATTCAAGAGACAGCTGATTGAATATTAACGATGAAACTTCGGACATAAACATGAAGCTATCTACTAGTCGCCTGTCTTGTTATAACGTGGGTATGGAGGTGAATATCATAACTAGTCATCTTGTTTAAAAAAGCTTGTTGCTTGATGTCATTCTAATATAACAACGAAACTGACACCCAATCGTAGGATATTTTTAATTGCTTTTAGTAACAAGTAAAGAGTAAAATTAAACGACTGTCCTAATTTTATGAATAAGAACTAGACTTTCACTATGTATAAAATGTTCATTAAATCATGACCCTATGAATTGTTTGTTTCAAAAAATTGTAATTAATTGTTTTTGTCTTGATACAATACAACCAAAGTTAAATAAACCACGTTATTATGTTTGCCCAACAAATGCAGGGGACCAAGTTTCTTTTATGAACCGTTTTTCGATTACAGCCGTCCCTATTTCTTTGCGATTTATTTTTGTTCCTTCCTTATTTTACTTTGTAATAGCCGCGCATCGGTGAAAAGTTGATAAGTAAATATAAATTTCATTTTGCAATATTACTTCTCCCCGCGTTCATTGTAACCGCAACATTTCATGACTATAAAGGTCACAGAAACCGTAAGGGCTAGGCTCATTTTGTAAGAAGATATTGTTACACACATACATGTATAATCAAGTATGATTATACGAACTGATATAAATTTTGACGCAGGTGTCTCTTATAATTGAGCTGGAAGCAATCTTACAGCGCAAATAAAAGCATTCAAAATCTCCAACATCGCTAAAAATGCATTAAATTGCCACTCGAATCCAATCAGTAGTGGAATGTTTATGGTTCGTCTTGTTGTTAGTACTAAGGTAGTTATAACATGATTATTTTGAGCCTTTCGAAAATTCCAGCAACCCTATTACGTAGGACCCTATTGTTAGTAAAAAAAATTAAGAAATTTCCTACTTCATATAAACCGTAAGTTAGTACATTGCACAGCGAAATGTTAAATTCGGTAAGCTCTCATAGCGGGGGAAACTTAAGATTTCGTCGAGGGAAGAGATCCATTGTACCAACCCTCTAACTCACCCCTCATTGGGGCTGCCATACTCAAAGGGACCCGGAGCTGCGAATACGAGTACCTAAATACATTTGTAATATAACTTGTAGTTTAGTTTGACGCACGTTGGTCTAAAATTTACGTTGTAAATCTTGACACAGTGGCAAATTCAAATACGGGTTACACTGCCAGTCAAACGTGCTCAATCCTTTGCTAAGCCATAGTTACTAGTTTAATGAAATAGCTGGAAAGGCGAATTGAGTAATCAATGATAATACCTAACGGTAATATTTACAAGCCATGATAAAATCAAACATCATAAATATAGAGAGAAAAACAAAAGTATGTATATGAGTGCCTGCGGGCGGGAATGTTAACTTACGGACTACCTGCCCGTTTGCTTGTTCAGAGATAAAAGTAATACATCTAACTTTCTGATAGGACACAAATGATAAAACTGCCTGTCTCGTGGCCGTTAGCACATGGCAGGTGTCTTTTGCATTTATTGGCAGATAGATTTTTACTGCGCAAGCAGGTAATCTTAACCTATGTTGCAGATGACTTTTTTACCTCTGAAGTGTGTATGATTTTTTGTTACGGTATCAGTAATATTATCGAATCTTAGTTTAGCCTTTAAGCGTGTAATTTAATCCTATTTATAAAATAAAGACCCGTTAGCAATTAATTAATCGCTATAACAACAATCCTAATTAGAGGCATTCACTAACAGGAAACTATTAAGAGAAGCAAGCTAGGCAAACTACTTGCACATAATAAAGTTCATCGCTTCTGGGAAAACTAACAGTTTATCGAAAACAGTGATTTATGAAGCTGGGCTTAGTATGAACGAGCTGTGTACACAATATACGCTTAACTGATTTTAGTAGAAACGCTTGTGGCGCTAATTTACATAAATATGTACTCCTATAGTTTTGGCTTTACGTGACACTATTTATGCTTTGTCATTCTACTCACATAACTGCTTAGTATATACCGTGTACTTATGAATATTTTACCGGACACTAATTTGATTTCCTAACTGTTTCTTCAGCCAGACACGATATCCTGAAATTCGTTTTGTACGTGATTCTTATATTTTTGTTCCATGTAATTTTTATTGTACGTTATTACATTTTCAATCTACAATCTCTCAGCACATCTTGAAATAATTGGAGTGGATTTGTGTTTACATTTAGCAAATCGTTGCGATATTAAACATCTGTGAGAGACTACAGCGCTTACACAAATTGCTTGATTTACGATAATAATACCTTAGTAATGAATTTATCCCTTTGCACGTTTGGAATTCGTGTTCATATACATCATATAAATATGCTTTGATTGGTTTATTTTGCAATGTGCATCTGTATTTCAGAAATAATAGGTTGAAATCTTGGTTTTGAATTTAACGTTATAGGTACACAATTTATTTTAAAGTATTCGATATCTTATTTTCTACATTATTAGTCTAGTTCTCATCGAATCGTATACAATTTGCATTTGGCATGCCGTCGGTTGAGCAACCTAAGTTGCTGTGGTTGCGGTTAGACTTATTGGATACTTTAGGTTAGCTTGCCGTATCGATACTGAAATAACAAAGTTTACCCGTTATTTCGGGCAATTATGTCAGTGATTTTTACAATAGCTTGATCAGGTAATCCTTATGGTTTTATTTTTACTTAATAAAGTGGTCATTTAACCGATCTGTAGTCAGAAGCTGAAGGAACAAGAAATAAGATACATATTCTTTTATCTTGGTTACTTGTACCTTACTCTATCCAATAAAACGGCCACTTATTTTATTAATATATTCAATAAAAACCCCCTTCCTCAAGACGACATCTATGTAGAGCAATTTATTGCAAGGCTAAGTTAAGCCCTCTTTGTATCATTGCGCTATTGTCTACGAATATACACGTTAGAACGTATGGCCATCTAAAATAGTAAAGCATATATAGGTCATCAAA
>CAJQZM010004619.1:0-10039 GCA_907164665.1 Colias nastes | reverse complement strand
TTAGATACCTAAATTTGAGTAACGCAGATCGGTGACAGCGTCCTTAAGGAGCAATTTCCTAGTAAAAAAGATACAATGTCGCCTATAATATCTATCATTTACAGTTCTTTATAACCAAATAATGTCATGAGAAAAATGATAAATAATTAATATAATAATCTTGATTCCTGCCGAACCAACCGAATTGGTCGAACCAAGTAGGCTTACCTACTCGTAAACTATTCGAATCAATAAGAATTTGCGTTCTGGTATGGCAAATAATTGTTATTATTTTAACAATCTACTTTACACGCCATGTCCCTATCATAATGTGATATTATTAAACAAAGGAAGTATAGGACGTAGGTGAAAATTCTAACTAATCCAGCTGAGGAGCCCATTTCTATAGATAAGGAATTTAATACCACTATTTACGACGCACTCCTTGTAATTTAATTTGTTTCTGGTACATTAATATTACTTAAACTCCAACGGATCGAGCGGGAAAATAAAAGGTGTTAATTCAATTTGCCTTTCGGTATAGCAGCCTTAATTGTTCTTTTATTGAACTCTTTATACATATCACAGCTTTTCATAGAATCCCTGTGAACAGTGTACTTAGTAATAAAATCTAATCATAGTTGCCGTCTGCTTCAATACAATACATGCAATGCTTCTGATTAATGACTCTCGAAATGAGTTAAAACAACAGATATAACGCTTTTTATGTTTGTTATGTTTACATAAAGATTCTTTGTGTGGGGTGTTTTATGGTTTTCTGTTCAACCGATTTGTGTACGCATGAAAATAGATTACAACCAGTTTTTCTTGTTATTAGTCGTTATAAATCATTGCACATCCGTAGAGATCAATCCTTAAACAAGATCAGACGATCTTAACTAGCTTGAATATTGTTTATCAAAATGGATGTCCGCTGGCATATTTGCAACTTTTTTTTAACCCACCAAATAGTATTATACATACTATTTTTCATTAGGTATGTTGTTGTATAGAATTAGAGCTATGGATTTGTGTGCAGAAGTAGATAAGTTACTACTTACTAATCATACAATTTCATTTACTTATGAATGTTTGGAATGTTGAATATATTGTAAACTATTAATTTTTTGTTGTAGAGTAAATTCTACCGATTTCCCATGAATATCAATCAGAAATAAGGAACCTGTAAGAATACACAAAAATAACATCAAGAAATGTATCAAATATTTATCAATAACAAATAAGAGGCTCGCTCCGGATTATGCTATTATCACCAAATATATCAATCGACTAAAACAGCATAATTAATCATTATTTTTACATTAGCTCGATCAAAGGCGCTGAATATGAAACATTTATCACTATGACAAGTCGACTGCTACCTATTTACCCGGCAGCCCCCCCATCTACCCTGAACCTACCAATCCAAGTTAATGCTCTGAATTCAAATCTTCCGTATCGCATTAATCCGGCCGAGGGTCGTGCCGTAATAAATTCCGTATTATACGCACGACACGCGTATTAAAATAAACATATAAACATGTTACACCCCCGCGAAGTACACTCGCCGACAAAATGTATTCATAACAACAATTTTTTCAATTGTAATCAATCTTGCGGATGTTTATACTTAGTTTGTACAAAATTTTACCTTATTTGATCAAACGCACTTTGCGCAAAAAATTATAATCTGTAAATAATCTTAAAAGCTTTTTACCAGTCTTTTTGTAGTTTTTTTATTTTATTTTTAGACTAGATATAATAATTTCTAGCCTCAATAAGAATACGTTTTAGTCGCATAATGCAAACATCATTTCTAAAATCACAATAAAAATAAAACAGCAAAACAATATCATAATTCATAACTACAATAAAACTTCTACATAAAAAATATCCATATATGAAAGCATTTGTCTACGTGACTGTACGCTTCATGCTCTGAGATGGCATTTTATTATAACAATAGGTGAGTCCCAACGGAGGCAGGAGGCTGGGGTGCAAGTGTATAATTTACATGACACATTGTCGCCGAGTGCACTCACTCTCGTTACATCAATTATATTGCACGCCTGCGAATTAATATACTGCCGTGACGTTTGCAATAAAATTGTATGGGGTGAAGGAATTGCTTGTTTAGTCTCAAGGTATCGCATCGGTCTGCTCCGGGTACGGATGATATTCTAGAATCTAGATTATACTGTAAAAAAAATAATAATTATATAATCAAATGTACCTACTTAAAATGTTATGTTAGATGGATATACATAGTTAGATATAGCTACTACCATAGATATAATAATTACAAGATAGTTAAAAGACGTCATTCCAACAGTCTGAACTGAAATACTTAAAAAATAATTATGAAATTTAATATTGCTGTTAATAGCTGTTTTTACAGGTATGACGAACAACAAATCTAAGTATTTACAAAAGATACTACAGAAAAAGTTATTTATGATAGCCTTTATTACAAAAATACACGTAAAAGTTAAAGTAAAAAAGCTAAAAATACAAAAATTAATTAAAAATGAGTTTATTTGTTTGTTTGGAGATCCTATCAAAGCAGAGCACTCTAAAAGGCGTTTAATTGTGAAGCAATCCCAAATCGCGCTTATAATTTATGATAACGGAGACGTCCCTAGCGAAACATCGTTTTGTAGATAGGTATCTATCAAATTACGGCCACCTTCCCCTTCATAGCGCCTATTGTTGCCTAACACGGAAAATATTCATTTGAATATTTACTTAACATGGATAATATTTTAATCTTCCCCTTTGAATTATACATTTTCCAACGGAGACAATTTCACGCCCGTTTCATTGTATTGTCGTAACGTTCTCCTTAAATACAATCAATTATAATTCTCGTGTCAGTGAAAAATACACTAATAGAGTTCAATTTTGCATGCAAGCTGGGGCAATATCAATTTAACAAGATATTCCTTTTGTTAATATTCGCACACGCTTTATCAAATTCTCCAGCGGGGGTGACAATAAGCCGCTGTAAGTACTCACTCTAACATATGGATAAAAGCTTTCATTTCACTCTTAGCTCTTTCGAGTGTGATATAGAATTCGATAATAAGTACGCATAAGTAATTACGAGATACATTTATTTATTTAGCTCTTATATGATACATTTAAACATTTGATCAGTACTTTTTATATTGTTGAACAATATTTTAATTGAGGTATCGACTTATTTTAAAAATCTACCGTATTAGTGCGTATTTTTTTTAAGCTTAAAGCTCTTTTTCTACACCACATCAATTGAAAATTATCCTTGGATCGTCATTAGTTAATACGCGTTCAATCTATTTTTAATAAATTTTCCCATCACTTTGAAGCAATTATCGTATAAATCGTTATATATTTCTCTTAATTATATATAAATCATTAAAAAATCATTGCAAAAACAAAAATTGAATAAAATTCTTTAATTTAGAAACACTTTTATTTACAATATCGATAAAACAGTAAATTATGAACAGCCCAGTACGTACAAACTCGAGCTAACAAATTGATTTATCCTCATACAGTCTTCGCGCTAAAACGCCTTTGTTGTGTCAAATTATATCATAATTCCATTGTGAAAACTGTTAACTGTCTTCTCGACGCCCTCCTCACAAAAAATAACTGGCACGGGGTCCTGCCCTCCTCAGTTTAATAACATAATAGCACAATTCCCTCGCCGCATGATTCAATTTGGATTTCCTCCATCCTCCCTTGTGCAGCCTAAAAAATGACAACTTCATTATATTCTACGCGCTCCCGAGGGCGACTTGTTTGCTAGAAGGATTATAATGATTAATACCGTAAAATATTAATACCCATCACACCCGCGCTGCACACTTGCAATCTGTTAAAAGCTTATTGAAATTTTAAGCCACGTCTTTGTTAGCGACAAATTGTCATCTGCGTATAAAATGCATCATTCAGATTAGCAATTTTAATTTTGCTGCTTTTTGACGTAATGCGATTTTAAAATATTACATTATTTGCCAATATGCATAGCGATTTTAACGATCATAAGATTTATAGGACTGAGAAGCAAATGAGCAAAAATAGTAGAATTAATGCATAGTGCACATATGTATTATAAAAATGAAAAATGTATCATAGTAACAATTCCTTACAGATCTTTGTCTGAGCAGAATAAAAACTTCATCTCGTTCCCCGAGGAATTTAATTTGGAGTAATGGAAGTGTTATATTGACTTAACAGGCCAGAAGCTCCCCTCGCAGTTACAGTTATTAAAATGGAGAAATTTATTATTAGCATTTCACTGTTACACTATTTACATTTTAATTTTATTTGTTCTGTGATTCCATTAGTCACAATCTGGTGCATTAATACAATAATGTGGACAATAAACTGCCGTTCGAGCGTGTTAGGAAATTAATTTTGCTTTATTCGTGTTTTAATTTTAGAGGATGCATTTAATTAAATTATTCCTCTCTTTATAGCCTGTTTATGGAACTTTATATTGATAGTATTAACTTTATGTTTATACAAAATAAGTATGATAGATTCTTCTTTTTTTTCTGATAGATTCCTGAACGAAGTTGTTTATATATCGTAACACACACGAAGGCATATTTGATGCGTTTCACTTTAAAACAAATAAAAAATGAGCGTTCAGTTAACCCATATGGCTTATGGTGAGCGGAACATAAGTGATGTAGGCGGTGTCGTCTCCATATGTATATCTCAATGGATTAAGGTTTTTTTCGTAAAAGTCACACATAGAACAAATTACAAAGTTACAGAAAGGGTGCAATAAAATAGGTGTAGTTCTCGTAACGAGAAATGCGACACGCACTTGCTGCGCGACCCTGAGTATATCATTTATGTGTAGTCCTTTTGTCGCCTAAATTATATTTACAGAAGTGAGCAGACAATTTCACGCTCTCTTCCCGCGCCCCCAATGTGGACTCTAATCAACATGTCGATGACATAATGTGGATACGATTCCATTACAAATAA
Organism: Colias nastes; assembly: GCA_907164665.1. Taxonomy (NCBI): domain Eukaryota; kingdom Metazoa; phylum Arthropoda; class Insecta; order Lepidoptera; family Pieridae; genus Colias; species Colias nastes. Next base: position 5,074 of record CAJQZM010004619.1, on the reverse strand, counting down.
TAAAATCTAAAAAAAATATTTCTGATTAATATTACCTATTGTATTCTACCGACCATAAATCTATGCCAGAAATAATGTACAATATGCACAAATATAAATTATATTATATAATTCTGAAATATTTGGCTCAGCATTCAATAAATACCTAGTTAAGAAAATAACATGCAATTGCAGAAAATTGATTATCATTATCAATCAGAACGTATTAAAACATGCCGTTTATGAAATTCAAGGAAATTTTCTATCACAGTCGCTTCATCATCATTACATAGCAAAGTTTTCATCTTACCGCCTCATTTTATACAAAAATTCTAACTTAATTACAACCACTTACTATTAAGTAGATCATTACTGTCAAACTAGTTTTCTGATGAACTCTATAAACGTAAGCAGGCATATATTCGTGAGATATGCACTATAAAATACCAACCAACCCAGTTTTGAATCTGTGAACAACTTTTCAAACTGCTCAGTTCATAATATTTGAATAACTTACATTCCGCTTTTTTAATCTAGTTTTAATTTTAATGATAACCACTTTTAACGATCATACGCTGTGGATTCTGGTATGATGTCCGTTTTTTATATAATCTTAGATAAACTACATAAACCTTTCTTTTAGCACAAAGAGCACCAAAAATGTTTGATCTAGTACATTGTGTATGAAATATAAATCCGTCCACCCATTCCACATTATTCCATCGCTCGGATCAATAGAAGGGTGAACACAGATGAGCATGAAAGATTGTCCACATGTTCGACGGACACCCCGCGATCCGCGGACCGCTCCCGCACCGTTATCTACCCGATGCATCAAATTATAACCTCCAGTCTCAAGGCTGTCCCTTCCGCTATATTATCTAATATGTCACTTCTTAGTCCTCGCGCCCCAGCAGATTTGTTTTGCCTGATCGTGGTTGACTCCCGTTTATCTTCAATCGCGTTATAATAATTTATCTAATTAATTTACACGTGTTTCTATCGCGTATGAAGAAACATTAGTAAAAAAGATATGACTATTTTAATAACTAAGTTCTAACTATATGACATAAGATACACAAATGCATTGCCAACTGTCACAGCACAGCAGAATGGACCCTCCTAAATAATCATCTTTATAAATGTATGATTATTTATCTCTATATTATAGCAAATTCATGTTAATTTTGCCACTCGATTAAACTTCCCGTAGATTTATCGAGTTGATACGTCGCAAGCTCCGAGAGCGCCGCGTGGCCTCTTCCTGAAATTGACAAGCAAATAAATTGCAAAATCAAAGCTCAGTACTTAGAAAAACATATCGCAGAAGGGGCGGTCCTACGTCATGTATGGAGACGATCGGAAACGGAAGTGACGACAGTCGGCGATAGGAAGAGATGCACGGCGCCGGGATAGCCCACTTCCTGAACGCTGCCTTCACTTATCCCAGCGGGGTGCGTAAATATTACCTTACTAATAGATTTTCGTTAAATAGGTCAACAATTACGCTACTTCACTTTTATTTGATTGGATACATAAAGATAACGCTGTCGCTAAAGATCAAATACATAATGAACATTGCAGCTGTGTAATAATAGATGCTAACATATTCTATGTATTTAGCATGGATACAACTCAGATGGCGAAAAACAAATAACTTATATACTACTTTGATTTGTGTATATTATAATTATCTTCGCAAACAGTACAATGAAATGTGTAAAGTATACTGTTTAATACATCGAAATGTGTATGATATGACTCCAGACGTTAACTTAATCGGTTCCTTACTATAATTATCTAATAAAACCACAGAGGGAGTGAACAATAAGCGCCGGTTATCAGGAAATACAACTCATTTTCAAACATAATAGATGTTCCGTTGCGTGTTACACAAAATTAATTTATTCTGTGTCAATTATTTTTGGAGTTCCTTTTCGCAAACAATAATATAGTTTTATAGATATTTTTGCAAATCAATCAATTCTGCGGTATTTTATTTCACTAAAGTACCAAAAATGTCTTTATTTTTGTATTTATCTACAGCCAATTACAAATTGCAAAATAAAATGTAGAGCTCCTTAAATACCTTCTACGTTTTAAATGTAGAGTTCTCTACATTTTTAACCATTTTCATATATTTTTTATTACATTTCCTAAAATAAAATGTATTTCAATTATTACAAAAAAAATCGATCACAAATCGAAAATCGTTAATCTTGAATGCGGAACCCGCACTATGAATTGTTACTTCGTTCTTAACACCCTATTTCTTCTACTACATACCGTGCTCAAAACTTGTAAACAAACGACTCAAACTGTAATTAGTTTCACAAACTACAAATTGTACATTAAATAAGGCAATCAATTTCTGAACATACCTTTATACGGATAACATCAACATAATTAAAGAAGGCATACAAGCAATTCATTTTTTGATATGGTTTAATACGGAGTACAATGATATCTTTTTATTAGAATTGATACATAATTAATGTGTATTATTGTTGTAGAGTATTATTTTGATTATTAAAATGCTGTTGCAAAGTAGTAAGGCGAATACAAGTCTATATAAATATTCAATAATCATAATTGGTACGATGTCCAGTGTCCACCTTATGAGTAGAACCTGCATAAAACGAGATGATATCATATTTATTATTATTGTTTATGCTTATTTAAACAGGCTGTTGACCACTACCTTATGTTTCTTGGAAACATATTGTATCATATAATTATTACTAAAATGTAGTCGAGTAGTAGTCTCTGTAGGTAAACAAACTAGTGAAATTCATTGTATGCTAGTGTTAATGAAGATCGATAATCTCATTTTTTTTTAATTATATATAAGCCTATATCGAGTTAATTGTTCCAAAGTCAATAAGATCATATCGTATTTCATAAATCTACGACTCAAAAAATCGGCGTGCAAATTTTATAATTTATTGAATAACATTTACATGCATCGCTAGTTTAGGATTTTACACAACAATGAAGGTCCCGGTGTTTAATTCGAGATTATAGGGGAAGTGATGCAAATTGTACAATAAGTGCAATGAGCAGAACTGACAGACAAATGACTTAGATGGACGCCGTCGATCAAGCACCGCCAGCGGCTAATAGACGCATCTTTTAGTTATTTACCATTATTGCTTGACCAATCTATACAATGAGACTAGGAATTTGAATTATCTTCCGATTATACCCATGATTTCAAACGTGTTGGTGCAAAAATATACAGCCTGCAGCTTGAATTTTTAAACTGCTGTGTTGAAAAATTCAAACTGGATGTAGGTATAATGATGATGGCCTAGAAGAAAAACAAAAATGCAGTTTTTTAAGGTTACAAAAAGATGTTTGGGTAAAAGTAGAGGTTAAACGCTATGTAGATACGGTAATTGGAGCAATTATCTGTAATAATTCAACACGTTTAGGTAAAGAATTGCAAATCAACTCATCGTTCGTAATAGTCCTCATAGAGCTCCATAATTTAAATATTATGATTAAAGCGACTAAACCACATAATCTGTGTTATTATCGCATTACATACAAAATTGCTTGTTGTATTCAATGCCTAGGCATTATCCGCACGACTCCACTATTGGCGTGTACTTAACAACGCTTCTCTGAATGACAAGTCTTCTAACAGTAATTGTATAGTCAATTGCCAACTTTGTGGTCTCATGCTTTTAATAAAATATTACGCTTTAATGAAAACTAATTCTTTATAAATCTCACATTTTGCCTTTTATACCTAAAGTTGAGCGTTATTAAAGCCGTTTAATGCTACAAATTATATATTGGGTTTGTTAATGGTAGCTACGAAATATATGATGTAGTTACACCACAAGTTACACCTAAACGTAAAAAACTACTTGAATACAAATGTGAAACTTAAATTGATTTTGCAAGTTTAACTTCTTGTCTTTGAATTTTTTATTTGTTCAAAGAAACACTCCATAGCTTTTCAACACGGAAAAGTTTAAACAACCAACAAAATTAACACGCTAGTAATCTAGATTAGTTTAAATATCCCTAAAGAAATTATCGGTACGACCACAACAGCGCACGGCGATATTTTCAAATTGGCTTTTTATTTTCAGTGTAATGGAATTTAAATTGCTGCATAGGAAAGCTTCCTTTAAACAATTCCAGCCTCGTTTACTGTTAACTCTTTCTTAGTCACGACTGTTAATTATATTTATATATTGTTCGTGTCTATGGGGATTCATTAAAGTCAATTATTGGATAGAATCATTTGCAATTGAAGGTTTTTAGAAGCCGAATCAGGTTTTATCATCTACCTAGTTCAAAGAAATTCCATTGCTATTCTAGAGTATCACTATTTATTTATTTTAGATCCACTAAGCATGGAATCAGGAATCTGTAAACGTTTCGTACTAAAAGGTTTAGTAAGTATAGATTATGTATTCTCTTGAAAGAACTTTTTACTTAGAAGGAACGAGTTTGCCGCCATTATGATGTTTTAATAAATGAACTAAACTAATTTATGAGCTGGGGGGTTTCTTGGCGAGGTGGCTGGCTGGTGCAAGCAGCATGGTGGGTCGGTGGAGGCAGCTCAGCGCACAGCGGTGCACGCGCCGCGCAACCCAATGAGCGGGTGCCACATTGAAATTGCAAACCCGCGCCTGCCCGTATCAAATGTTGTTTTATAGCTAATTCCCAAATTCGGTTATGGCCTATAAACGATCGGCTGGAATAATTTAAATGCGAACCCGCCTGTATAATGTTCGTACTTTACTCCGAAATAAGGTATTTGTATGTGAAATGCGTTTTGAAATAGGATTATCTATCCACTTTTATTTCTATTCGGAAATTCCGCGACAAATTGGAATTTGTCATTGTTTAGACGTGATTCTATAATAAATTAGTGATGGTCCATTGAAAAGTTACATTTGGGGTTGCATTTTTTAGAGGACGCAATTTTATTTTTTTGATGTGTAGGGGTGGTCAGTGTGAAGCTATCACCAAGTTTGTGGGGTCGCCACCCTTGTCCCACGGCCGCCATCTTGAAAATAGCGGTTGATATGGTTTTTACGATATATCTCTTAAACTATTTATTTGATAAAAAAAA